>VWZZ01001437.1:661-35496 GCA_013399095.1 Psophia crepitans | reverse complement strand
CGCTTCTTCGCACCTCCCCGGCCTCCTGCGGCTCCGGCCCGCTGACCGGCTCCTCTTATCCCGCAACTCTCCACCGCCTCGCCGAGTACCGGCTTCCCTTCTCTGTTCGGCCCCTCTAAGCCTGCCCTCTCCCAACACGCCGTCCTCTCACTCCACAGAGCGTGGTGCCGCTTCCCCACACCACGAGAGTTCTGGTCTGTCCCTCCCTGCCAGGTTCCCCTGGCATCCCTCCTGGAGACGCTGCCCTTGGCCTTTTGCAAGTCTGTCCCCCTCTCGCTCTTTGCCTTATTTTCCTGCTGGGTTTGTGACTCAAAAGTGCAAGGAAACTTGTGCCTGCGTTGTCTACTTTTTCTCAGTCTCATGAGGTCCCCCGTTGTCTTAGCTTTTTGTGACTCTGGACGGGTGTACAGCCTGGTCCTTTCTGCTGGCACACCTCCGGCTCCCTACAGTCACCTCCTCCCATCAGTTACGGGATGAGCCTCCTGCCAGTTTCTACCTGACCTTTCCGTCCCCCTTCTCCACTGCTGCTCCTTTCTCTCTGCCACCCCTTCCTCATGGCTCCCTTGATATTTCAGCTGTCCCCTTCAGTTCATCCTGCACATGGGGACTATCCCGTTCCTTTCCTACTAGGCCTGTGGTTTTTCCCTCCTTCCTTGTGTTTTTTTTTTCTTATGGGCTCTGTCAACAGTAAACTACACCAGAGGTTTTTTTTTTTGCTCTCAAAAACAAAGCAAAAGAAAGTTCTTTCTGTCGGTTCTCTGCATCAAACCAGACTTCCTCTCTTTGGAGGTGGGGAGGTGTGAGGAAGGATCTGTAGCCAGGAAGGTCTGCTGCAGCCTCCCTCATGTCCCAGCAGCAGCGAAGAAGATGACCCAACTGTGTAACAGTCTTTGATGCTGAGCCAGTCAAGTCAGCTCACTGCCAGCTGTAAAGGGGAAGGAGCTGCCTCAGAGTTGCTGCTTGCCATGCTGCAGTCTCCCCTATGCCTCCTCCCCATGTTCGACTGTCAGAAAGTTGGAGATGGCGGAGATGTGTTTTCCCCTCCATTTGAGGAAGGAACGGATTCCCCTCCCGTTATCCCAACTGTAATTACACCTTGCGAATGGCCAATGTGCAGTTTGGTTTTGCCATTGACAGAACAGTTGGTTACATCATATGGCGGGTCATTATTTCTTTCTTTCGTGACTTCTTAAAAATTGCCATGCCGTAGGTAAGTTGGGTAGCATTTCAGGGCACAGGCAGCAAGACAGTGCCAGATGCCAGGTTTCAGCTTCTAAACAACTGGGAGTGAAAATGGAAAGAGCGTTGCTGTGTGTAAGCTGTAAATAAAAAGAGGCTGTGTATGGTTATTTGACTGCTGAAATAACTCTGTGTTGACTTGTGCTGTCACAGGTAATGTTATGTCATGTAGTTATAAGTAGATAAACCAGTTAAGAAAAAGGCATCTTCAGGTCACCTGGTGCCTCACATCTCTATGCTGAGCTAGACATGCTGTCTTGGCTACAAGTCCCAGAAACTGTCCAAGTCTCTAGGTACCTCTTTCTTGCAATCCACTGAAAAATTTGATGATTACACTTAGCTTCTTTCTGTTCCTCCCCTCTCCCCTGCTCTCTTTTAATTTATGTCTTTACCTTCAAACTTGGGAATGAAATTCCTTTAAAAGAAACAATGAAGAGAAACAGTACTGGTGTATCAAGAGGTATAAATGAAAAATGTTGTAAGTAGTGCAAGCGTGTGTTTTCATTAATCCATCTGGCAGTGAGTAGTTTTGAGCTTTAAGAAACAATAAATTGCTTAGCAACCGGTATCGAGTGAGTGAACCAAAAGGCAAGTGAAACGTGCCACTGGTACCCACTTCATTTCTGAGCTGTTGGTTTTACTCTTCTGTTTTCTCAGAAAGCACAAACCAAGCAGCTTGGGTCTGAGAACTCTCTATTCCAAGGAAACAGCTGTTAGAAAATTTGTTTAGCCACTTTTGCTCGTGCTCGATAACGCGGCGTGGCACAGAGTTTGCTTTTGGAACTTACTGTTTACAAGGTGCGATGTTCTCGACCTTATCTTGTTGGGGTATGTGTGGGAAAAAAACCAACCCCACACCAAACCACCCCGTTTCTAAACTTACCTGGTTTTCCCGTGCAGTTTCGATGCTGGTGCTGCCACCGATGTGCCGTGGGGGGTGCCCCAGGGGTGCTACCTGCGCCCGCCCGCCTCGCCGCCCCGCGGGGGGGCCGGGCCGCCCCGCGGGAGCCCGCGGGCGCTGTCCGCCGCCTCTGGTGCTGAAGCGCCGGCCGGGGGCTGGCCGCGGTAACTGACCGCCCGGCCGGGGGTGGGAAGGGCACGTCCCGCCTTGTGCTGCTCTCCCTGACTGGCCGTGGGTTGGCAGTGCACGCGTGTGCACAGAGGTGTGTTTTTTTCCTTCACCTGTGCAGGGGGAAGGTGGTAGAAAGGATGTCATGGTGTTTCCTCAGTTCATGGATGCAGTCGAAACTAAAGCGGCTCTTGGGGCGCAGGGAATGACCTCTTCGTTATGTGCTTATCGTTCCCTTTGCATTTAGCGCATTCCATATCTACAGCTGCTGCTCAGCCACTGCTTACAAAGCGATTTTTCCTACAGCTGCTGCAAGTTGAGCTGCATTCCCCAGTCATTGTCTTCTGGCAGGACATGGTCAGAGCTTGGATGTAGCATGCAGCTGCTTTGCTCGATTGGAGCTTAAAATCCACATTTATTAATGAAACATAAGCAGATGCAGTGAATACTGCTCTTCTCCACTCTTAATTACAACCACTAGTTAAGAACTAGCAGGTTTTTATCTACTTCAGCTGTAAGTTATAATTATACCATTACTGCTGTTATCTGTATTGTTGAACAACTGAGAGATTGCATACACAGAGTCAATTATACCATTTGGGTATAGCACAGATTTGGTCTGAACTGTAAAAAAAATATAAATTTATAAGTGATTAACAGTGCAACTCTACCTACCCTTCTCTATTGATTATATTAACAGTTCTACTTTGTTTAATTTTTCCAAAATGTACTTGTTTATTGTGTTTGTTTTTGAATATTGATCTATTAACTCAAAATTATTACCTAGCATCAGTTAACAAATGCTGTTCAATTAGTTGTGCGTGGTACGGTTTTTTTGCTGGTGTTCCCAAACTGATTAAAATACAAAGCTGTTTTTCAAACTCGGGGTTGTTCTCCCTACTGTTATACATATGCAAATCCTATTAATCTGAGTTATGTGCTCATATCAAGAGGCTAATGTTTCCCAAAGGGTTTAAATTACCTCTTCTGCCAAAATTAATGTAGCTACATAACATCATAAAACTATAGGCAAATATTAATTCCTTTTGCATATTTGATACTGAATCAGTCTGCATACGGAAATGAATTTTTTAATTTTCTGAAAGAATTCCTCCAATGCGACACTAGAGGAATATGGAATGTGCTCTTTCAGGTGGTGATTTTTGTTTTCTTTGGTGTGATTAGCAATCTGGCGTGGCTCCATCTCTTAGCATCTATCTTTGGCTTTTCATACACATCTTCTTAAAAGTACTTTTCAAATTATGTTTCTAACTTTCTTATTCAGGAACCTAAAAGGTAGTCCCAAATTACTGCTGAAAACTTGGGTCTCCATCTGCGACAACTGTGCAATAACATAATCTCTGTCTTGGCCCTGTGCCAGCTGACAAGTTCATGTGTTTTTTCACAGGTTTTGACCTATTTATATTCTTATTGCAAAATATTATGCTTTTAAAATGGCAGTGTATGGTAGGTAGCTTTCAAGCTTGATAAATTAGCAGAGGTGATGACAGATGAGGAAACTGACCACTTAAAACTCTCACTAAATGATCCAAGATGTGTGGCCTTTTCTTCTGCCTTCATGCAGCTGCTTGGGAAATCCCTGTCAGAATTTTATCGATGCTTGTTAGGGGAGGGGGGAGTACCATGCTGAGCTGATCTGATCAGGTTCTTTTTTAGGGTCAATCACTATTGAAAGTTACTGCTATATACAGACAGATACTCTTACTCCTTTGTAGCCAAATAAGAGTAAGCTTTGTATTGCAGTCCTTTGCAAAGTTGATTCTAGCAGACTGGCTTCTTTTTAAGTAGCGCAAGAAGTTGTCTTTATCTTTGCTGCCATGGGACCTTCCTGAGATGGTTCAGGGAGGTCACCAGATGTCAATCTTTGAACGCGGCTGACTGTCTACTTGGAGTTTAACCTGGCAATGGAGACTCGGGGAAAAAGCAAGCCAATGCCTTGGAGAAGGTGTAAGGCTAGAATGACTGCAGTAGCTGTACTAGGGGTCAGCAAAGAGGGATGTTTCTTCAGAAAGAATATATTAGCTTCTGTGATGTGAAGTGAGGGGAGGGAAGCTTTTCAACATGAATATATCCCCCTCAGCCCAACTTACGAGCATGCACTAGTGGTGCAACTGAAGAGAAGCCTGTGTCCAGAGAGGTCCAGGAGCTGGGCTTGAAGTGGGGAGAGAGGCAGCGACAGAGCAGACCCGGTAGGGATGGTGCAGCCTGTGCGAGTTATGGAGCCCAGCTGGCTCACTCGGCCCTGAAGCACAGCACAGATTTTAAGTGTACTGAAGTCACTCAGTAATCTCACTGAAGTGGCTGGATCCTCAAGTGATGTCAATGTAAGTAATTTGTTGACTTCAGCCAGGGATCTGAGCCAGACTGTAGAAATATACATCTCTGCTTCCCTCCGATGATGAAAGATCTGTTTTATCTCTTTGTGGTATGGAGCCACATGTTCTCCTGGGAAAACGTGGGAAAGCAAAGCTGAGAGGGAAAGGACTGAGTGGCTCTGCACAGTTTTGCCACGTGTACAGAAGAAAGGTTCTTGTGTTTGAAAGGCAAGTGAACTCAGTTCTTAAGCAGTGACAAATAACTCGCGTTGGGGAAAGGAAAAAACCCCACGGCAGCTTGTGTTAGTGCTGCTGCAAGCAGAATTAATTCACAGGGTGTAAAGAGGAAGGAGGATTCTGGCAGAAACTGCTGAATGGCTGAGGCAAATGCTAGTGAGCTGGGAAATGTTCATAGTCGGCTGTTTCTATGCAGCGCTGGTGGGGGAAAGCCAGGACACAGAGGATGACTGTTGGTTTTATATGTGGGAACTTTCCTGATCTGAACTAGGCACAAAGTTGAAATCAAAAGCTTCTTCCATTTTCACTGTCCTGGCACCTTCCACACTCTTTCTGGACCCTAGTGCTTCGTACAGCCTGCAGGCTGCCTTTCTGTTATTATTTATATAGCCGTATTCATTCCATCATATGGCTTTAGAGCTGTGCTGAGTACTTTTCAGAGAGTAAAACGATGCAGGATTTTCGTTTCTAATAGAAAGATAATACCATGTGTCTTAGCACGTGCGTATTGATTTGCCTGGAAGGATATGATATTTTTCTGCAGCGATCAAGGAGGAGGTTGTGCACTTTATTTTGTCACTGTGTAAAATAAGTAAGAATATTTATACAGCTCACTGAGGTGGGTAAATTCTAAATAAGTGAAAATAAAGTGAAATGACTTGACTGGATTTTCTGCAGGAAATCTCATCCCATCCGTTTTTAATTTTCTCTAAAACCCACCATTTGATTTAAAAATCTGTTTTGAAGTTTGAGTTTGCCCCTGGTCATCCTTACATATGGTTTAGTACACTAACCCAATTAATCATCACTGCAGTCATTTGAAACGTTATCACATTTTGGAGCTGTGTTTTTTCTTTCCTGTTTATCCAGTGTATGTTTGCGTATATCCATAATAAAATATTCTGCATGGTTTCATGATTAGAATAAGTAATCCCTAAAATGATATAAGAATTTAAACTACTTTGGATTTATGGAGCTCACAGATTAGAAATGATGTTGAAGGGATAGTCTGCAAAGCAAATTTGTATTTTTAAAAATACTTTCAAATTATGGTGGCTTTAAGATTTCAGGTAGAAAAGAGGCTCGGGAGAATGGGCAAGAGAGAAATATGCAGTAGTAGGCTTTCTAATATGTGTGGGAGGTTTTATTTCTTTCTGGAGAAAGATTAGTAAAAAGGCATGCTTGGAAAAATTCCACTTTCTCTCTCTGCTCTAATCACTCCCTCAGATTATTGTCATGGAGATCCTCTTGTACTTAGAAAGCCAGATCACCGATTTTGGCAAAGCATTTCTTAATACCTTTATAAAAGGGCCTGAAGAACTGGCCGCCTTTGCCATCGGGCTTTGAGTTACCAAAACTTGCACCTGCACTCTATAATGACTGTTAGCCTTAATGCTGCTTAATTTGGAGTATAGCTAGAGATTGGATGTGTGTCAGTCGCTCGTTTCATGGCTGTGTTCCAGCCCCAGGAGCATGAGTGCATGCTCCAGGAAAAACGAACCTCCAAAGTGACCGTCACCTCCTGTATGGCAAGTATACGCCATGTGAGGTAACCAGCCCTTGCTAGGACTACGTGGAGTGGCTGAAAGTGCCCCTGTATCAACATCCTATGTGGTGTTTAAGCGTTTTGTTTTGAAGGAAGATGCCTTTACAGCAGCTGAGGTTTTAACTCTTGTACTTGGCTTTGGAGACCTTTGGTTTAAGACTATGACCTTCAGTGAGTCCCAGATGGGAATATGTTTACAGGTTATCCAAGTCCTGTAAAGGGAAGAGGTGCCCGTGTTTCACCAGCTGTCATCCAAACAGGAATTGTTCGTGCAGGCTTTAGTTAGCAAATATAATTGGGGACAGTTTGAAGGGAAAGGCATACTTAGTCAAAATCATGGAACTGACAAGAGAAAAATGGTACAAGATCCGCTTCTCTGAATGCATTAGTGATATTTGTTAAAAAGAAAAGCTTTCATATTTTAACTATTCTTGTGGCACTGTACATGTCCATCACCTTTCTGTGTCGGAGGGGCAGCTGATACCTATGCAGTCAATGGCACCGACATTGCTGTAGAAGAACCATGACAGGAGATAGTAAGAAGAAAGGTATATGTTTGCTCTGGGATCAGGTTATGCAGACCTGATGCCTCTTACAGCTGTTTGCATTATTTGTGATTTTAAGGATGCTGTAAGTGCTTTGTTGCTAACCTGGTTCTTCAAGAAAACTGATGTGGAGGAATTTGCCTGAGTAAGAAGTTATCTCTGTGTGTTTGTCTCTTGCCGATCAACTTGTTGGGTTAACACAACCAAGTTTATTTCTGCAAGCTGGGACACTGCAAAATCCTTTTAATTTTCTTGTTGCATCAGGAACCACAGTTTTCTTCTTGGAGCTAGGTCTTTAAGGAAAGCACATTTTTCCAAAACTTCAGATAAAATTGTCAGAACTGGCAACCCTGTTCAGAATTATTAGCTGTAAAATTTAGTAAAAAGAAAGGGCCTAATTCTCAGTAACAGGTATAATTAGTTTTAATGCTTAATTACTCTGAGTCACCTAATTGGTTTCATTGGGACTGCTCACAGTAATACTTAACAGCTAGGCTTGTAAATGCCTTCAGAATCAGTCTTAAAGTTTGTAAGTTTTTTGCAGTATGACAAAAGTCATTAATGCAGAACGAATGTCCTGGGCTGTCTGCTTTCAGGTAACATAAAATATCAATGCTAACGAAATACCGCGTTATTAGCAGTTGTTCCTTGTGCTTAGACTTTAGACCATAGAATCAGTGTGTAATATTATACTTCTGTAGCAGAATAAAACTCGGCTGCTCTCATGCTTTCTTGTTGACGAATATTCATGACACTGTATCTCTTGTGGATAAGGTGCAAAAAGTGTCAGTTCTAACACTTTAATTATATTAATTTAATCTACTTTACATGGTAATACAATTTGTTGATATAGGCAACTAAAATGTTTTCTTCATTCAGAATACTTTTAGGGTAAAATCACTTAAACTCATGCAATCATCATTTATAACCATGCAATTCTGTTGATTTCATTTCGATAGCATTGGTGATCGTGCTTTATATTGATATGCTGAGGCTGTCAGCACATGGCTGCCTTCCCTAAGTTTCTTTGGGAACCAATGTTTCTGAATATTTGAAAGAAGGTAATTACTGCCTTTACTGTAGAGTTCAAATAGGGGCATTGTAAAAATTTTCCTATCTTGAAATTGCAGTTGAATCTATAAGAAACAAAATGAAGATGATGTCTGAAAAAGAACTGTAATGAGTAGCAAATTGAGCAAGAAAATAGAGAGGCAGAGTTGAAAAGTGAAATGCCTGCGTTTCTCCTGCACTCCAGACTCGCTCCACAGCGAGTTCTGATTATGAAGTATCTAAGACAGGGGAAGTACATTTCAAGTGTTTGCGTGCTGATATACTGTATGGACACATGCCATTTTAACTACGGTGGATAACAACTGCAGCACATATTTCAGTTAATCAGAAAATCCTTGCTATGCATAATTTATAGCGCAATATCATTTTTATGGTTAGTGCTTACAGTACTTGGACAGACAGACATCTGTTTAATAGTTGATAAGCAAATTAAATACTTAATGCATTTTTAAAATGGAAGAGGAATTTCATCAAGGCCAAATCTAATCCTTTGCTAGAGTGTTGGAAATAAGTAAACCCTGCAGCAAGCTTGATGCCCCAAATTGGGGAGGACCTGGACCTGTTTTGAGTGTGGCACTTGTCTGCTGGTGTGTCCTTATTTCTGTTCTGTGGCTAAAAGGGTAAGGAGTCTACTGATGGTTAGATTTGAGAACTGACTGGGATGCATGTCCTTGGGAAAAATGTTCCAGTGTTCCCTCAGTCAGTCAAAACCTAAGTCGGTCAAGTGTTAGAACAGTGCTAAGCCATGAGAAACAGCCTTGAGTTAAAAGTGTGTGTTTCAAGCTAGTCCTGTTTTACTACAGCTTTGCACTAAGCCACAGGAATCTCTCTCAGAACAGAAAATATGCCCCCAGTTAGGATGAAATGAGAAATTAATAGTTATATTGCAGTGTTCCTCGAGATTACTCACATCTGACATCTTTAACAGTCCTTTGTTTTCCTTGCTGAGATCATGATACTACAGTTTTTATACATTTTTTTTTTCTTCTGCTTAATTCTCTGTTTTCTTGCACCAGAGAAGTGCTAGAAACAAACGCAGAGACCTTGATGTGGCTGCGCTTGATGCACGAGGCATCTGTAATGTTTGGAGGAGAATGGCTCTTCCCCAAGCTCAAGCCTCAGTTGTGGGAGCACGTGGGCGTAAAGGTCATGTTGTGCAGACTGCTGGTGAAGAGGGCTGTAGTTGAATATCTCATGCGATGCTCTCGGCTTCTGCCTTCTGTGAGGTTTTGTTGTTGTTGGCATCTCTCTTTTCCTGCCGCCTTTTCCATTCTCCTGTGTTTATCAGGGCTACGTATGCCGGCAGCAGCAATATGTTGGCCTGCGGTTTCTTGAAGGCTGTCCCTACTGAGTTGGGAGAGTTGCCATACATGCGTGCATTTAAAGGTGAAAGTTAGGAATTGTGGCTTTAAATGATCAGCCTGTATCCTTAGGACTTCTGGTAAAGAGCCGTGTAATCTTCACGGTGCTTCCACGCACCCAGGTAAGGCAGTCATTCCTGAGAGCAGTGATCGCTACTACTCTCTGCTTAGTGAGTGTTCTTTGGGTCGTTGTGGGTAAAGGTGGTTTATTGAAAATACCGAGGTGGAGAGTTAGGATTAAACTGCATTAAGCTGCTAATCAGTAGTCATTGTTTATATTTTGAGCAATTTGGCATGCTCATCTATTCGTGAACAATTAAATTTTGTCTTATCACCTTCTTTGTTCATCATTCCTTATGACTTACACTACATGTGAAGGCTAATTTTCAGATTTCGCTGATGTGAGGAATGTTTTCCAGAAAACTTTTTTAAAGTTTGTTTTAGAATTATCACAATTACTTCCTAGGTTGAAATATCAAAAAGTAAAAGGGAAGCAATTGATGATTTTAACTTTGTGTGGAAGCACAGCAATATCTTGGAGCATTTCAAAGCTAATAATAAAAAATTGACTGGGGTTAACTAAAAACCTGCAAAATAATAGCCTACAATTAAAAGGCAAAAAGAAACCAATAAAACTTGATATGTAACTTAGTCTTATCTCAAGGCTCAGAAGAAGAAACCATTCTGTGAGATGAATTTGATAAGATTGCTTGAAGTAATAATTTTCAGGACAAATTAATTCTTAAACAATGTCTATTTTTTAAAGAAAACAAGATAAACATCACTGACTAACCTTGGGGTGTAACCTGGCAAGCTTTCCCCTCTGCAAGCAGTGAGTGTAACAGCTCTGTCAGTGTTAAAGGACCCCCAAGGGGAGAGTGGCAAAATTACTTGCTTGGGAAGTATCATTACACAGATGGAATACGGTTTTTTGTTGCTGAGTTTCATGCCCTAATAATAGGAAACCAGGGGAAAGAGTCACCAAGATTAAGGCAACGTAGGGCATGTGATGTCACTGAAAAATGGCAGGGCTTTCTAAACATAGCTGCTCACAGTTAATGCTGCCCGAGGCAGCAGAAACATGATCTTAGCAGGTACCCACCTAAGTGGCTGTATATATACCTAGAGATATGTGTCAGCAGCCGTAGGAGCGTGCGGGGACCATCTGTTAACCAGCATGAGTTTAAAAGGCTTAAAGTGGGCAGCAGAGGGATCACTCCGAAAGATGTGCACTTGTTCTTTCAATTACCCGAGTCAGTGGCAGGTAGGCAGGTCAGGAGCACCGACAGTTTCTTCCTTCATCGTAGCCGTTTCAGGCTACGTTTCTCTCGGTGGCTTTTGGCAATGCTTACGTGACATGGTGCCTGACGTTGAGAGGGAGCATGATGTAGGACCTGCTTGTTTATCTCTCTTCAGAGATACATCCTGCTTTTAAACTTCTTTCCCTCTGACTGCTAAAATAAAACATCATATCAGCTATATGTCAGTGTGGTGAATAACGAGGCACTTCGCTTTCCTTAAAGCTAGTGACAGAAAGAAAAAGGTTACTATCGGCAAGGGATAGTGGGATGTACTGAGGGAGTAGACGCGGTGACAGTATTACCCATAGTAAAATCCACAGTTTTTGTTTTAGCAAAACATCACCCAAAACATCGGACCTCCCATATAACCTTTTGTCGCTACATTGAAACACATTTGGTCCTATTTGTTCACTTGGGTGAAACTATGGGATTAGGTTTATGTGTGCAACGGAGCTTTAGTGTACCATAACCGCTACGGTACATCCAGCTTCCCTTGTTGAGTGGCATGTTGTGGGTGGTTTGCGTTTGAGAACAGAGTGTTTTACCCCTTTTAGAATTTTACACTGAATTTAAGGCAGAGTTTTAAAGTGGATTAAGAAAGGAACTGTAGGTTGGATCTTGAAGAAGGTATTCTTAGTAGCTTAGATTAATATTTCGGTTTAGCTGGTGTTGCTATCTTAGAAAAAGATCCAGGGCTGTATATAAAGGTGCCCCTCATCTATTTGTTTTATTGGGTGAGAGGGGCATTATTGCTGTCACTCACAGTGTGGCCCCTTAACTAATATGTCATTCAACAAGTACAGGAACACATCTGTTGTCTTTCCTCTGTCTTCAAGCATGCCTGAAGACTCCAGGATAAATCATCTCCAACCTCCATGTATGTCCTTTCCATGAAGAGGAAGCTCAGAAGACCTAGAAATCGTGCAGAAAGAAAGGATTAGAGTGGTGGAGAGAGAACTTGTATCGTGTCTTTCTCCAATCACAGTAGCCTTTTAAGTAAGCTTAATAACTGTATTTGCTGACGATTTTCCTTCTGCAAATTTTGGAAGGGATTTTTGGGAGGGATCAAGACATTTTCTGCAATAAACTGGTGTGTGTAGAGTAAGGGGAAGAATGGCCAAAGTGGATTCAATCATTAAGCTATATTTCTTTCCCAGAAAAGATGATTGCTAGAATGAAGATGTTCCTCTGTGCTAGAATTGAATGTGCTGGGATTTTTATTTTTTGTTTTTTCTGCTTATTGGGTTTTAGAGGACTGCATTCTTTTAATTTAATACCTCACTTTACTTCCTGTAGAATGTTACCAAAACAGTTTCTATAAATCTCTATGCACAGAGTATTTTATGTGAGCCAAAGATACTTTTTCTTGCTAGTTTTTTTGTACCTTGTGGCACAACTGTGCGGGTGTTTATGTGTATCCTTAAAAGTTTATATTGTCATCTGTAAACTAAAACCTAGAGAGCAAACCTCTTTCTCCTGACAAACTCCTCTGATGCTTTTCCCATAGGAATCCCCTTCCTTAATTCTGTGCCGTTCTGTGTGGTGAGAGGGATGCTTTCTCTGAAGTACTTGACCTCCCTCCTGAAGTCTGCATCAGAGTTATCTTCCTTTTAAGACAGGAGAACTAGCAGTTATTTGTAACAGAGTTTCTCTGCATTACTCTTCATAATGGCTAAAGAAGTGACTATAAAAGTTCTTTTTCAACCCTTTTCAACTGATTCAACAGTACCCTGAAACCACATTGGCCTCAGAGCAAAGGATTAAGCATACATCTCGTGCAGAGAAGCTTCTTATGTCATTGCTTCTTAATCTTTTTGCTGCGCTTGCATGATTTATCCTGTGCGGGTTACGGTGATGTGTTTGCTGTAACACACATTTCACCTGAGAAACCTTTTCCAGTAGCTTCAAAATTAAGTAAAAGCAATGCCTTTTTAAATTTTTTCAGGTTTCTTTGTCCTCCCTGTCACTTCTGGAAAAGAATACATATGAGCAAATGTAAGCAAAATATGAGCAAATAAGTTTCCTTTTAATGCAGTTTTGGAGTAGTTCAGAGTGGCTTGAAAACAAATTAAAAACATTCAGAAAAACAAATAAAAAACATTCAGAATTCCAGTTCATTTAAATAATGTCTATCCAAAGGCCTGCTTATATGATAGGACTTCTAGTCCCCAATGGGTAGGCAATAGTTATCTGAAGCTCTGCTTATTTTTTACACTGTATCAGAATAAGTCTCCCAAAACAACCTTTAAAGGATTGTGGGGTAATTAACGTTCAACTGGTACAACAGTAACTAGATGGCTATATTTAATTAATCTCTCTGTAGGGTAGAATTGCTGCATCATGTTTGAAATGCCCTTTGAGGAGGACAATGAAGTACGTCTTACAAGAGGTTTAGTGTGTATAGTATTTAAATTTGCTGCGAAGTGAGCTTCTGTTACACAGAAAATGTAGCTTCTGATAGACCACCATTACAGAATCCTTCTTCAAATAAATAAATACATTTTCTGTTACAGTTCTGGAATTAGCCATGGAGAAGAAAGAAATATTGTTTCACAATGATACTGATTTCCCTAACCATCTGCTGCTTTGGCTTACTGTGACTGTGGAAGGACCGCATTCAGGAAAGCACTGATGCACCTAGGTTCATCATTAACAGACATCGGAAGTGTGTTGCTGAATTGGTCTCTAAGTTGCAAATGGAAATCTACTCTATGGAGATCATCATCTTCTCGGCACCTTCTTTGTGTGTGCGTGTGTGTGTTTCAGAAAAGAAATAGTTAACCAGCATCAATCCCCAAAAAAGTGTTGGTGGAAAGCAGAGCACATGAGTTCTTCTCATGTATTCCCATTAGGACTCTTGCATTGTTTTGGGAGTCACAGGACAGATCTCGAGGTACTGGCACACTTCTTCATAACTGCAATTCTGTGAAGTACCGTGTTCAGAACCAGGCTGTGCCCATGCACAGGCAAGTGCAGGGAAGAGATGTTGGAGAGAAAGGGGAAGACTTCACTATATGAACTCAAATAGTGGTTCCTGCTGCTCTTGCTCATAACTGTTCCCTGTTCCTTACAGTCTTGTGCTTTCCCTACTTGCACCCTTAGTTTCAGTTGGGCCAAGTTGGGTTTGCTAGACCAACCTCTTGGAAATCAGGGCCACAGATGTGCGTATTTGATGTGCACCCTAATACATACTTACTTGTGCTGCTGGCACACAGCCTCAACATCTCTTGAGTTGTGTGGGTTTATGGTTGCCATATGTGCTGGGTTGCTTGTGGTTTCTGCCCAAACACAGTTTCTCTGTGGGGAAGAATCCGAGTCTGCTTATCATTTGCCAGGGATTTTCAGACCGGAAGCAACCCAGTCACAGCAGTAATATATAAGTCTGTCTCTGGATACTTGTAAATCTGCTTACTTTTCTCTACATTCAAAGAGCATCTCCACAGGGCATATTTTTCAGAATAGTGTGGCACATAGAATCATAGAATGGTTTGGATTGGAAGGAACCTCAAAGATCATCTAGTTCCAACACCCCTGCCATGGGCAGGGACACCCTCCACTAGACTCATGTGATGTCAAAAAATCAAGAAGCTTCTAGCAAGGAGCTTATCTGAAATAAACGCAAAATGTTTTTCTCCTGATAGATGGTCAATTGCTTTGAGTTGGTTTTGTTACCCAGTACTTAGAAACGGTTCTAGCTTTAGTGTGGTGGAGAGCTTCCTTTGGTGTATGGCCTTTGAAAACCTAGTGAAAGAACCCATTCTACTTCCTAATTCAACATTGCCCTTCACTGGGTGGCCTGCATGTAGTTTTATTAAATGCATGCTTTTATGGAACCGTAATAATGTCTTGGGGGGGTTTGTCACGGTCACTGATGGTTTATTTGTCAGATTTTGACAGAAAACCAGCAGAAAGTGAAAGTCATGGTTTTCTTGTCTGCTCACTGCCATGGATCTGAACTGGGATAGCTACTGGCATGTGGGCTTTTGTGGGTAGAAGGACTTGGAGGCATGAGTGAGGAATCTAGCCCAAATGTTTGTGTCCCTGAAGGATTTGATGAAAAAAAGGGGCTGTGAAATACAGAATATCTTCTGTCTTAAGTCTCTTCAGTGTTCAGACTGTACTTTCAAAGCTTTTAGACTCCAAATATTAATGCACTTCCAAAGTTATATTTATTATAAAAATTAAAATAGAATAGTGGAGGTCAGGATTGCAGCAGGTTTCCTTTGAAATAGTAATGGCTGTTATATGGTGCATTATTTGGTGGTTAATGGAGTAGCACAAGGCCTAGTACTAGAGACTTAAATACCAAGAAATGAAAATGCCAAATGTTGTCACAAATACTCTGCACTATGGAAGAAACATTAAGGTGAATCTGGAGGGCCAAGCTTTGCCTTCCTACTCAGGAACTCCTTTTCCACAGGCTGGGAGACTAGAGTTAGTGGTGGGATGAGAATGCTACGGTGATATTCCATCTGAAGAAGTATGACAGATTCTAAACTGAAGTAATTATTGGTAATTAATAAATTACAAGTTTGATTTTTATTCTTTGTTTCTTTTTGTCTACCTTTTAAAGATTTAATGTGGTCCTGCTGTGTTGTTCATAAAAGAACTTAGCTTCTAAAGATCCAATACGTAACAAAAAGAAGGGAAAAAAATCACGTTGTTATGATCAGGTTTATAATGTACAGTTACCTTGGTTTAATGCAATTAAAAACTTAAAGAAAAGCTTGTGGGGAGGAAAGTTCTTACCCAGGGCTGAGAACATACACTTCTGCATTCCTAGAAAAAAAAAAGAGAGAAAGGTGGAATTTTTGTATTGCTATTGCACAGACTGGTTTGTTACATGAATCACCACAAAGTTCGAAGCTTTATGCTGAGTCCAAAGGTGACAGGTTCCGAATAGCAGCTACTTCCTTGAGCAGCCCCATTTATTTCAGTGGGACTACACAGGTGAGAAGGGGCTGCGGCACTGAACTCCACCTTGAAACCCAACTCTGAGGTACTGCTGTCCAGGCACCGGGCAGGTGGGAGAGAAAGGCACTCAGCAATGTGCTTCCCAGAGCAGAAGGCCACCGTTCCATCTCTCTGCTTCACGGCATGGGAAGACGTGTTTTCCCTGTGCAGTCAGTCTGGGCCTCGCTGAGCAGTTGTCCTCCTGCTGAGCTGTGTGTCCAGCCAGGGTAGATGCGTAGCCCAAGGAGCTTTAAGGTCACTTACATGTCTCAGTGCCAGCCGTGCTCTACTCATGTGTCAGGGAAGAAATCTGCCCTTCAGGGCTTTCCTGCTGTGATGCCGTTCTGTGCTGCTGCCAACGCGGACTTATCCCTTGAAGACACAAGAGTATTTGTCCCTCAATATTTGTCTGAAAAGCACCAGTACTTCCTTTCTCGTTTAGATCTGTGTCAATGGAAAGGAACGCCTGTGAGCTAAGCTGTTGTAAACTCAGTGAGAAGGAGATGCAAATAATGTAAGCCCTCTTGTTCAAATTTGATGGTTTTTTCCACCGTCTGCCTTGCTGGTCTGTAGGTAAGATTTGTTAGTGGGTGAGAAGGTTGATAGATCTAGTTGGGCTTTTACTGAGGAATTCAAAATGGGCGATAGCAATGCATCAGTTGTACTTGAAGCTGAAGGAGGATGAAGGTCATGCATTTTGCAGCCTGGTGTAAATACTGTCCAATACATATCCGTGGCCCTTCTGAGCCCCACAGACTTTGGCATCAGCAGGATCCTGCTCTGACTTTTCTTCTAAGTGCAGTTCTTAAGTAGTCTCCAGGCAGCTGTTTTTCCTCTTGGCAAGTAGAGTGACTGAAAATCCAGTAAGTGATCTTTATGTACATAATTTAAATTCTCCGTATTACATTTGTATTCTAATCCCTGGTTATCCCTGTGCTGTTCTTTATACTTGCTAGTTCTCAGCTAGTGCATACGTAGTTTCATGTTGCTCTGCCATCTTTCAGCTCCTTTGCCTGGAGTCTAAGACGTGAAAGCTGAAGGAGTGAAGACCCCAATCGCAGCCATTCAGGTGCTGCTCTGCTGGAGGGGGTCAATGTGATGACAGGGTCACAACAATACATTGATTCTGCTTGCTGCAGAAATTTGTGACCTTCTAGGAGAGCCCCAGTGTGCACACACAGATTTAGGTTTTGATGATTTGGTCAAAGATAATCTGAAGTGAGTAGTGAAAAACTGGAGGTTCAAACCAGTCACAGCTGATCATCTTTCAGGCCAGTAGGGTTGCAGATTAACAGTGCTACATTTATCTATATTTCAACAGCCTTCTGGATGAAATATGAGCATTTGCCCTAAAGAGCAGCTTAAAAAAACCTCAGAGAGTTAGGGGTATGTGGCATTCATTTGTAGGTAAGGGGGTATTGGCTTTTGGGGTTTCTTTTGGTGGTGTGTGGTTCAGCTAAACCAATACCACTGTGCTGTTTCCTGTGTGTCTTTACAACTTGGTAAAGCATCATCTAACCGTCCCTGTACTTTATTAATTTCATGCTTTTCTTTTGATGCTGCTTTGTAAGATATCTATGTTGGATTCCACTCCATTGTCATGGGAAAGTGACAAAAGAAACACAGAAATAATATCTTAAAACTGGGATTTAATCTGCTGGTTTGCTATACAAGCATATCCTGAATATGGGAAAAAACACGCCTTTGTTCGTACATTCACCTCCCTAATTTATGACACTTTTCTTCAAATGCCTTGATTGTAGTTCTTGAGAGATGCAGTCGTTGAGATGTTGCTCTGGCTGGTCAGGGTTTCTTCGGAAGGGCCCTTGCTAGGCAGGGGTGACTTGCAGTTCACTGCAGTGTTTCAGCCCTGCATCGTGGCGGCAGCTTGAGTTACCTGGGTGGAGTGTGGAGCGATTTCCTCCCTTTTCATATTCTGATGTTTGGTTTGTTTTACTCATGCACTATAAGGACACAAGCTTTCAGGAAATTCTTTTTCTTTCTGAAGGCTGGATTCTGGAAACCAGTATTAAAGCCAAGTGCCCTCTGTTTCATCATTTTGCTTGTGTAGAATTTATCAGAGCTGATTGTGTCTGCAATGGAAGAGAGCGTCACTTTTGAAGAGCTACTATAGAGACCTGAAGGGGAAACCTTCCCTTTAGAAAACTTTTTATAAAATAAATACTTTTCTAAGTTACCGAATGCAAACAATTTAGATACCATCATCCGTTGTAGGTGTAGCAAATCCAGTATTAAGGAATGCCTGTGTGGCCATTCAGATAAGAAATTAGTCATATATTTAGTGTAATTGAATGTTTGCAGTAATGTGTGTTGCTGATAATTTGTACTGACAGTAAGCTCTGAAAATATCAACCTGAATATTTTCTGACAAAACTTTCCATGTGACAAAACATAAGTTTGCCTGTAGTCATTTAAAAATTGATGCGATGTCCTTGTGTGGCTTCCTGAAGTGTAGTGCTATTTTATAAGCCAATCATCTAAAGAAAAAACAGATGCATCTCTTGTGAAATGAATGTTGAGTGCTCAGATATAATTATATTTCTTTGTATTTATTTTTTAATGCTTGTTGGACCTCCAAGGATATCTTTGAATCCATCCCTTTTTTTTTTCGTAATCTAAAAGAATATAGAACACAGCTAGCTTCTAAGAATCCTGCACTTTTCTCCTTTCAGGTGGTTTTAGAGTTCAGTTTTCAAGGTAATTCAGTTTATAGGTAATCCTGATGTAGACTACAGGTTGATGGAAGGAAAAGGGATGATAAATTAAATGTTCCTTAGGCATCCTGTGTCCCTCCTGCCAAAATGGTACCGTGCCATCTAAATCACCAGTGGCGCTAGTTCACTGATAGTGAATGTCAGCTGTGATGCTGTTTGCTGACCATAGATGACTGTGAGTTTGTTGTCCTATTTTTAAGACATATGTCAGAGTTGGTTTACATGGGCCATCTGTATCATGTTTGCTCTCATTGACTCAGGTCTCACTGAAGCTTAAGAAGTGTTTCTGTGCTTTTTTTGAGTAACTTTGCTGTTCTTTTCCTGTTTTCCTTTAACTTCTGCAGTTGCTGGGTAGTGATGAATGTAATTATGTGTTTTATACATTTTCAATAAAGCAACTTGTCATATTTCCTAGAGGTTTCCTTCTTTGGTTACTGAAATCTCAAACAAACCAATTAACCCATAAAACAAGAAAAGCCCACCACCCCCAAAAAAAATCCCCCAAAAAAACTCAGCACCCTTTCAATGCAAATTCTTTTCATGTGAAAGCTCAAATAAAAAACACTCAAATGTTGACTAGAGCTTATATTTTGTCTGCTCTTTTAATTGCTACAAATCAGTTGTGCTTTCTTTATACTTGAGCCTCTTCCTATCAAATAGGTTCCCTCTTGCTGAAGAGAATACACTTAAACTGGTTCCTTCCTTCCTAAAACAATGTATTTTAAAAGTATTTCATATACTGTGCTGAAAATTTCAATTTAACGATTTTTTATAAATCAAGATTTTATTTTCTGAATAAACCAGGGAGGTTGTTTTATCTTTTTTTTTCCCCTCCATTTTTTTCCCCCACAGATTTAGATCTAGCACTGTGTGCCCTTATGTGATACCTCTTAGGAATGAGGTTCTGGAGGAAGGGAAATGTCCCCGGGTATTGATTTCCCCCCGTGTGTTCTTTAAGAAGCTTTTCTCAGTGTATGTATTTCTCCTACAGCTGTCAGGTCTGTAAATGCAAATCTAGATACAAATTCTCTTTTAAATGGATAAATGTGAATAAAGTAGTGTTCCTGATGTCTAAGAAAAAGATCCAGCAATGAAAGTTTGAAAAATAATGCTGAGGCTGCCTCCATGGTCAGCGGAGAGGTCACTGTTTCCCAAATGGTTTGTTGGATTTCTTCCTGCAGAATCCCAGTCTTTGTGCAGAGAAACTTCTTAGTCTTCTGTTGAAGTGACAGGGATTTCGTGTTTTGGAAACATATTTAATCAAAGAAGTTTGCTTAGACAGTTAAAGCTGTTAAATCTCTTCAGTCAACTTCTGTTTTGCAGGCCTTGGGCAGCTGCGAATTCATCAATACATCATGCTTTGCAGTCCAGCGTTATCAGTTTCTGGACTTGATCTCTTCTCCCTCTGCCGACTGTCTGTCTTCCAGATATTTTGAAAGCTTCTTGGTGATGGAAGCAGCTACTCTTGCAGTGTCTTTTTTCATTATGATGTTACACAAGTACTTTGCTGCACTCCCTCACTGGGTGTGAGACGTCTGTATTTTTAGCTGACACAGAAGGCTCAAAGTCAGCTAGCTTTAAAAATTATTTTTCTGTACTTTCAGAAAATTAACTTGTGTGAAGTTGGTTTCCCTGTACTGCTTCTAAATCTGGGAAAATACTGCTCTGCTATTTCACAGCTTGATTAAAATTTATGAAAATTTTAGAACTATAAGACCTTCCATTGCTACATGAGGGAAAAGAAGAATGGCCAAAATAGGATGAGGCTGTAATGAAAAGCCTTTGACTTAGAGTGGCGATTAACTGAAAATGAAAGCGGTTTGTGGTTTAAGATGTACTCTGACCAAAACCTCTTATCTGATAAAGGCTGTTATTTGAGAGAGGGTGATGGCTGTGGAACAGACCCTTGCAGATTGTGGAAGGGTTTCAGAAACATGATTGCCTTCTCCGGTCAAACACCATTTTATTGTTTCACATGTGAAAACCTGGAAGTTAGTCTACTGTACAAGGAAATAGTCTCATGGCTGTTCAGGCTAATGTGTGTGCAAACTTCCGTTATCTGTCCCATCCTTGGCCACAGCCACCTATTGCCTCATTTCAGCTGGAGCTGGAGCTTGTCCACAAAACCATCTAGTAAAAGAATAGGCCCCCACAAAAAAAGGTTTTGGCCAAATCAGCTGTCTGGCCCAGCTCTCCACACAGCCACAGAGGCCAGCTCAAGGGAGGGCTCAGCTGTTTACAGCTAGGAGGGAAAAATCCCGCATCAGCTGGGATTTAAATTGGATTGCCTTGCTGTGAGACCACACCTAAAGCCACAGCACGGGCAGCAGGGAGAAGCAGAGCTGCCCTAGTCCCTCTTCATAGCGTTAGTTGTTTGCGGTTAATCTACCTTCCTAGAGGAAGGAAAAGAGAAAAGATTCTGGCTTTTGGGATAGGGTGATGATGTAGAATGATTAAAATGAAATTTGTTGAACATAATACACTTTTACATTGGTGCAACTAATGACAGAATCAGTCCCAGAATATATGGGAAGGACAGAAAATTAACTGCTTCCTCCCTAAGCTATTGTTGGCACCAGAAGTATTTAGAAATATTTATTGCTTTAATTTAATTAGGACGTACACAGAACCTTATTCACTTTGTCTAGCAGAATTGGATGTAGGAGTCGTACTGGGCATGTGTGATAATATGAACGTGTTGCAACATCACTGATTTTTTTTCTAGTTGTGTTTTACGTGATTACCTGATGAGGATTGAGTGGTAGTAGTCACATGCGTCATTTACGCAGTAGTATTGTTTTGAAAAGAATTATGCCAAAAGGATGCAATTTGAATACAATCAACTGACTCACGCAGGTCTAAAGTAAAACTAGTACATTAAGAAGACAGACTTAAATAAAAGTCATACCTTTAACTAATCTCATGGGTAGTAATATAGTGCAGTAGATGAAAATCAAAGATTTCTGATGACAGTGGTAAGCCATAAAGCCATGCTGTATAACTTGTGCTAATAGATGTAGCCTCTGTCAGTAGTTGCTTATCTCTGTCATATGTCTAATATTAGTGCTGGTTCCAGATACCTGCTCTGTGTTGTGGGTTTTACTCAGTGAGTCTCCATCTTGTACTCTGCAAAAAAGATCTCAAACTTACTCAAGTGCCTTCTGTTTAGTTAAGCCTGTGCTTAAGGTTAAACCTCACAGTTGAGTCAAGGACAGAGTAAGCAGTTGTAGTGTGGAAGCAGGAGAGGGATTGTTAAGTCTCTTATCACTTTCTTAGTGTAGTTCCTTTAGGGATGATGCAACATCTCTTATTCTCCTAGATTAGGTTACGGCCTTCTCCCCTTAATTCTCTGTGATTTCTTGGTTATGATGACCTACTTATTGTTAAACAGTTGAGGGAAGAAGGCAAATGCTCTTGCACGATCTCCCTTCCTACTGTTCCAGAAGGAGGATTAGCAACATGAGGATGGCTGCTCTGACATCGTATTTCAAAGGGGTTGTCAGCATCAACAAAGATGTATGTATCAATAAAGAATTATTAAACAGGACTACGAAGAGCTTTGAAGAGATGATTGTGTCCAACTCTGTGGTCATGTTGCTTGTCTGAGGGTTGTCGTGTGCATTCTCTGCCTGATTGAAGAGCTTTGAGCTCGTCTATACTTCAGAAGTGCTACTAGCATCATTACATTGGATAAAGGTGTATGTTTTCCTTTGTATGCATTTGTTTTGCTAAACATGTGTAAAAGCGTGAATCATCTTGTGGGACACTGTTATTGCTGTAAAAACATTGGTTCCCAAAACTGAAACAAGCTGTACTTACAGCTCTTCTACTGGTACAGCTGTATCCTCCTCACTCAGAGAAGTTTGCTGCTTTTAACTGTTGACACTGTCTGTCCTAGTTAAACTAGTAAAAGTCTTAAATGTGAGCTTAAATGCTTGTCTGTACTTAGAATATTTCAGTGAACTGAGACCCAAGGAGTGCTCTTGCAACAGTCCTTCAGGTAATTTTGGGTGTTCTGGCCTGTAAAAGCAACTTGGTTAAGGATTTCTGCAGCAATATTTCAACCATCGTAACAATTTCTCCTGCACAAGCACAAGTTAAAACAGTAAGTATGCAATGGAAATCCTGAAAATCAGCTCTTAAGGCGTTCATCGTTTCATTTGCTTGCTAAACTGTCACTTCCATGTTTTACAATATCCATGCAACCTTAACTTTGGCTTCTGGGTATTCTTTACGATAGCAGTGTGCTGTTGAATGTTACTGTCTTTATGTTACTGAAGGGATGGGTTTTCAAATTCACAGTTTTCAATGGTAGGCATGAGCCTGCCATACAAAACTTCTATTGATTTCAGTAGTGTCAGCCAGGTCAATGATTAGTGCTTTAGAAAATCTTCAAAAGAAGGTGTAATAGGAGCTATTCCTCAGTATGTCAGAATTGTAGGGTTAGAGGATTTAAAAAATAAAATCAAATTGCGGTTTTAAAGAAATGGTCTGTGGTGTGGGTAAATCAGATTTTTATTCCTATGCATTATAATTGGCAAGGCTGACTTGATGTTGTTTAAAAAATATGTTGCAGGCATGCTGTCCAGAACAGGAGTAGTTGATCAGCCTAGCTCCCCCTCGCTGCCAGACATGTGTTCCCAGTGCTTTTAAATACTGTCTCTGTGGGCATTGTTCTTTTGCTCCAGCCGGACAAGGTGCCTCCTGAAAGCAGATCATTTGCCTGAGTGAACTTTAAGGTTGTCCTGGTCTCTATATACGTGATTTAAGTTGAAAATCTGTAGAAAATAGCATAGTATAAACTTTTCTAACACATTTGTAATAATTACTAGCAAGCTAGATATTACTCAGCTTTTTTCCCCCCAAGCTTCTGGAAGCTGAAGAAAAAGGGTGTTTGCTATCCAGTCTTCCCAGGTCACTCGACATGGAGAATTTAACTAGTGGTAAAGCTTCAGTACTTACAAGATGTTGTGGAGCTTTTGTGGCTACCATGGTGTGGAGACTCAGCAGAAGACCAAAGCTTCTGTGTGTGTGGGGTGCCTGTGTGTGCAGTGGGGCTTCTTACAATGCTGTGTATCTCTTCCTCCCCTCTCTTGAGGACAAGAAGGGAAAGGATGAGAAATATCTACTCCCTTTGCTGTTGGCAGAGGTCCCTAAACTCAGTTTGCCCAGATACTGCCAGTGATGGGAGTAATGGCCTCTGGCTACACACACAGTATTCTTCAGTTTTAGAGCCATTGAAGTAGTCCTGTGAAGTAATTAGTGCTCTGCTCATGATGTGGAAACTGCTGGTTTGAAAACTGCTGCTATAAACTATCCCTCTTTCTTCCTTCCTCACCTCTTTTTCTTCCTCTGGGCATGTCTCTTCCTCCTTACACATGCACACAGATATGCTCTGATCCAGACTTGCCACATTTGAAAGGGATAATCTCCCTCCAAATCTGTTTTTAGGTCATAAAGCCAAGCAAATATCTGAGAGTGTGTTTTTCATTGCTTGTACAAGTGTTTACCTTGCACCATTGCCCATTGTAAAAGACAACTTTAAGACATAGTGAAAACAACTATGAGAGGATTCTGGGGAGGGTTTGGAAGTTCTCACTGGATAATAGGGTTAGTAACTTAAAAATAGGAACCATTAGCTCCCCAGTACCCAAACATCATTATGGCTGCTTAGATTTGAGTAGCAAAAGAAAGGAGAGACTTAGGATTACTGTGTTCTTATGACAATCTTAGCTAAGGGAAAAATTCCTGGAAAGTATAAACTGTCCATTGAAATCAGTGATTATTCATTTTTGCCTAGGAGAAAGACCACAGGACCAAAGACAGGCACATCTTCCATCTACCGAAAGTCTCATCTTGCCAGTCTGTTTTGAAATACATCACAAAATATGCTTGATAGCATTGGAATACAGTCTGCAGTGCCAGCTGACGACCAAACCCAAATGATTCCTCAATGTTTCACTTAAATATTTGTGTGTTTGTTTTTGGAATTAGAGAAATCCTGAGTCAAGCTGTGAAATTGTAAAAGCTGAAAATTATGATTTAGCAGGGGCTGCCCAACTGAGGAGTGACACTGTCAGGATCTGGAAGACTCCTGCTGAGGGGCTGACAATGGTTACTGATATCTGACAGATGAGTACCACTTCTGAAGACTGTGTAATGTGCTTGTATGACATACTCTCCGGGCATTGGTATGCAGGGGACAACGATCTACTTCTGTGCACTAAATAAGTTATTCACACAGGACAGTTGAGGTGGGAAGGGTCCTCTGGAGATCATCTAGCCTTGTTCAAAGGAGGGTCAGCTACAACAGGTTGCTCAGGGCTGTGTGCAGTTGAGTTTTGAATATCTCTGTGGAGGGGGACTCTACAACCTCTCTGGGCAATTTGTTCCAGTGTTTGCTCTCACTGTAAAACAGTTTTTCTTAGGTTTAAATGGAATTTATTTATTTCAGTTTGTTCCCATTCCCTCCTGTCTGTTCACTGAATACTACTGAGGAGAGCCTGGCTCTGCCATCTCTACACCCTGCCATAAGATCTTTATACCCATTAATGAGATTCCTCCAAGCCTTCTCTTCTCCAAGCTGAATGGTCCCAAATATCTCAATCTCTTTTTGAATTAAAGATGCTCAAAACCCTTTTCTTTTCTGGTCTCACTTTAGTATGTCCATGTCTGTCTTTGGGAGCCTAGAGCATGGGAACCCTAGAACTGGACACAGCACTTCAGATACGGTCTCTTACCTTCACGATCTTTGTGCTGAAACTCAAGGTCTTTGGTTTGAGTGCTGTGTTAATGCTTAGGGAGCAGGTCACTGCCACGTCAGTGCTGGTTCAAGCGTACAACATTCCCTCATAACTATCTTTTTCTATTGCAACTGTGAGGGAGCCCAGTCTATTGTGTTTCCCTTCCCCTTAAATGTAACTCCTGCCATCTTCTGGAATCCCATAAGCAGACAATCGTCATCCCCTCATGTCCACTTTTCCCTGGCCCTCTTGGTATAGTAAAAGAGAAAGGTGTTCATTCCCAGGACTCTTGTATCAGGCGCCAGATTATCCTCAGAGGGAAATGAACACTAGGGCATAAATCGCTGTGCTGGAATACAGCAAGGAATAAGATGGAGTTACGACTGAGCATATGCAGCATTGCCAAGTGCCAGTGACCACATTCACTGCTTCTTTCTGGGTGGCCACCTTGAGCCTGACAGCCGGCTCCTCTAGCCAGCCCATCTGGGTTGATCTAAGCACCCGCTCCTGCCGTTACACCGGGCATGTGTAAGAACTGCGATGCCTTGCGCATGTGCCTTCCTCATACAGAGGTGGATGGAGATCTCTACCTCCCTGCTATTTTTGATGTGTCTTTCAGCCTCTGCTGATTGAAGAACATCTCTGCTGTCAGGGGAGGAGTACTTAATTTCTCAGATAGAAGAAAAGACATGGTGTCACCAAAGACAAACCTGTGGTACGTGCTGAAAGTCGGGAAGGGGCTGCCCTCTCACTGATGTGGAAGCAAAGGAGCTTAGATGTCAGTTCAAAATATTTACTACTTTGCCTGTTTCACCCTGATGATATCAAACAAGGAGGCAGCAAGACTTGTAAGCAGAGAGTTTACAACGCTCCTCTGCAATATTTTAAAGTGCCCCTGCGGGGCTTAGGTTGTTGTCGGTCTCTGAAAATTGATCTCCGGCATCAGGCTTAGATCTCTTATGATGACAGTGAGAACTTTTTGTGAGCATTTATTCAGTGCTTTGATACCATCAGGTGGAAAGGCTTTTTAAAATATTTTTTGTATGCATGTAAAATGTCCATATTTTTCTGTAAAGTTAATAGAAATGACTTTTTTTAATTACATTTTTCTCAGTGAAGACGTGAGCACTAAGAAGTGCTAAGAAGAGAGATGTAATGATGCAGAAGCCAGAAAATGATAGGACTGCTGCTGGCTGTCACTCAGATGATTTTGTGTGACTTAAAATTAAAGAGATGTGTATCAAGTGGCAGGAGTGAGTCACCAGAGTGGGGATGACTCAAGTTGTTGCTATGAATTCTGTGAGGAATGTTAAATGATGCGCTCCCACAGCAGCAGTGCTGCAAGTCTCTAAGTGACGAGAAGGGAGCTTATTCAATGGTAGCAGTAAGATGAAGTGACATTTAAGATTACATTGGGATACACTGCGAACAATAAGACTTTTGCCAGTTGTCCAGGTTCACAGCCTTGGAACATTGCATAGGAATGTGTTACTAAATCTTCTCAGGTAAAGTTGTCAGGATAAGAGTAAGAAGAGTGATGTTTAATACCGTACGTCTGATTTCACTCTGTTGTTTATATAAATTATTTATCTCCCTTTAGACATAGGGCCAGGTATCAGCCTTGCTGCAATGAAGACTTTAATGAATATACGTAAGAACTAGCCTGGAAGCCAGGGTATGCCTGGCATGAAATGAGAGCTGTTCAACACAGTGTCAAGGGTCCTGGACCCAAAGGTCATTTTATGTTTTGGGAGCAGAAGGTCTGAGCGATATCAGTGATGCCAAGCAACTCATGCTTCCAAGTAACAACAGTTCAGAGCAAAAGTACATCTGGAAAGTCTACAGGCCTATTGAGTTCTTGCAATAGTTTGTTTCTTGTGGACAGGAGAATCAGTTGTTTAAATAAAGAAGAGGTGAAGGTATGAAAGGGAAAGAAAACAGCCCTTGTGACTGGGCTTTTTCTGTAACAGAGTACCAGAAGGTAATTTGGACTCATGCATGAATGGAAGGCTGTGGAAAGCTGTAAACTAGTGACACGGACAGAATGAAAAGAAAGCAAAATGCCTGCCTACTCCAGCTTTTGTTGATGCTGCCAATCTAAAATAATAATTCCCCACAAAATTACTTTTGTTCTGTTCTGCTGAAATCTCAGAACAGGTGAGCAGACTCTGTTCAATGGTCAGCTGTACGCCACGCGGGGTCTGGGTCCCTCAATGTGATTCTTGATTTCTGGATTGTGTGAAATGGGATAACAGAAGATGCACTCGCTTGCCTTCATGAAGGAGAGATGTTGCTGTGTGACAGTCCTCAAGTGATGAAGCTTCACAAAGGTCTTCAAATAGTAGCCGTAATATTTTAATGTATTTAGCTTCAAGTGCAAATTTCAGATGCGGAAAAGGACCTAAGAGGAGGCTAATCATTCCAGATGGAAAATTGCTGGTGTTCAGAGCTAGGGTATTATATTAGTTTTATAATAAAATAATTTTATGGCTCTTCTAATGTTATTGACTATCAAGTGATCACTCCCACTGACCTAAGAGCTATTCAAGACCACAGTCTTAATAAAGGTACACAAACTGCCCTTGTAAACTTATTTTTGCAGCCTTTGTAGATACACATGCCCCTTCTTACAAAGAACAAGCAATTTGTTGTATTCTTATGCAATTGCAGTGGTCCTTATGTCAAATCTGTTAGGTGTTTTTTCCCCTCAAGCCGCCTGTCACTATGGAATCCCAGCTCCCTTCAATACATCCTAAACCAAGTCTTTTGCACAAGTCAGGTAAAAAATGTGCCTCAGAAAAGGGTGAGGTAGTGTCTCACACAACACAGGTAGTATGAGAGTCCTGGTGCCCATAGTGTTAGCATTGGCCTGCCTTTAAAAATGCTAAGAATTCGAGGCTCTGATGTAGGTCTTTCTGGCCTACATAAACTCTTAGGGCCAGTTCTGAGATTTGCTCACTCCAGAGTTTCATGAACAAGTTTATTGGTGGCTTTCTCATGTCAAGGATTTGGCTGGCTATGCTAATTCAGTTTCTGGAATAATATGTATGTTCTCTGAGGAGCAGAAATTCAGATTGATCTGTGCCAGAAGAGATTTTGTCTCTTCCCAGCTGTCCTTTTTTCACCTGCCTAGTAAAGGTTGAATTTTTGAGTGTTTTGGTTTTTAATCCCTCTGTTATATACCTCTCTAACTGTGCATTGCTAAGCATGGGCAGAGAGTCACTTCCCAGGTGTCTTTTGGCCTTGGCTCTAACATGTCACTATATCCTTTTGTTAACTTAGTTGCTTTAGCCAGAGCAATTATCTCTCAACAAATCTGAGGCAAATACTGTTCTTACTGGTGTTTTGGCTATTCCACTGAATGGTGTGCTAACCAAAAATAGACATTTCCCAACTACCTTTCAAGGCATTGAAGTGCCACTAAATATTTAACCTTCTCACGTAACAGGTAGCCTGAATAAGAGCTTCTATCTGGCAATCAGAGCACTTCAGAAACTTTTTAGCCTTGACTACTCCTACTCGTTTGCTATTCTTAGTGCACTCTATTGCCGTCAAAAATCTAGCTCAAAGCTCTGAGATTCTTCTCACTTCATCAGTATCGTAAGACTCCTTTTTTGCGTCTTTTATTTTTAGGCATACAGTTTCTGGCAATTAGTGTGCAACCGCCTTTCCTGGGGAAAAGTGTGATTGTTAAGTACTGCAAAAACAGGCTCTGGCTCCCGAATGTTTGAGGGTAGAGAATGAACTTATTTCTGTTTCATTCTTACTCTGCGTCGGGGGCAGATGTTGCTAATGCAGCTGATTCTGCTTCAGTTCTCTTGGTAGGGTTATCCACACTCCTAAAATTCTGTCCTGCGCTTGCTTAAATGTTTTACTGGCCTGGGGCTTAGTCTGAAACAGTGACTAGGAAGGCTGTTCTGAAGTAATGAAATATGCATCAATGAACAAGTGAATAAACACAGCAGATTGCAGATTAAGAGACACCCTGTTTAAGGAAATGAACTTTGTTCATTTAATAAATGCTGTTTGTTTTAGGTTTTTTTTTATAACTCATGATTATACTCATGTAAGATACTAGCACACAGTGATCCCGTGTAGGACAAAAAAAGGGCTGCATATATGAGCAGAAGATGTAAGAAGCAGCGAGTCGGACAAGGAAACCCCAGGGAACTTGATCCTGCCTGAATGAAAGCAGCACTGCTGCCTGCCAAGTTCCCTTTCCTTAGCATCCGGAGCAGGTCTGAAGAGGGTACAATGGCATTTATTATTGGTTAGTGTATGGTTGCAAGATACAAAGAGCTTGTGATTTGAATAGTAGCCACAGAATACCACAGACCCTGAGGAGGGAATCGCTTAATAGGCTTGTATATTACTTTTTGCAGCAGCAGAATATTTTTAAGCTTTCGAGAAGAAGTAATGGTTATTCAGGAAGACAAATCGGAGGGGAATTTCTGTACGGGGACAGAAATGGTAGTAGTTCAATGCATCATATATGGCAAGAAGCTGACTATTTCCAGAAGACATACAGCCTCCCTCTCTCTCTTTTTTTTTCTTTCTCCCTCCCGCTAGCTAACAGTGGTTTAACTATTATGTATTAATGATCAGTTTATAAATATGTGCTAAGCTCTATGTCACTGGGATAGTGCAAAGAAGCAGCCAATCTTTGATTGCAATTGCTTAGTTGAAGCTTTCACCTACAGAAAACACAGTTTTGCTGTGCCGAGTCCCAGTTCATGCATATTTGAAGGTATTGATGCTGGTTCCCTCCCTTCAGGAGCGGAGCAGAGCTTGCTAAAATGACTTCCAGATGGAGGGTGCACCCCTGATGATACATGACTACATACAGACGAAGTCAGGGCAGTCCTGAGGCTGCTTTTGCTGGACCCAAGTGAGGAACCATCATCTTGGAAGTCAAAGTGGACGGGAATCCATGTCCAGTTGTCAAGGAGAAAGTTAAATGAGTCACCTACTTTAATTAAAAAGTAATTAGACAAGGATACCAGCAGATTGCAGTAATAATTGAGAAGCCGTAGAACAAGTTGTTGCCATGAATTTTGACTTTTTGCAAAGCATTACACAGAACACACCAGGTACAAGCATAACATCTGCTGTTCCTCTGACAGTCTTTTCCTCCTGGATTGCTGTTTTACCTTAAAGTGGCAATAAATATGATTAAAAATAGGAATGAGGAAATGTGGGTGTCATCCATCTGATGCTACAGAGTAAACACAGTCTGTGAAAATGAATTGACTGGTAGGACAATACCCCAGATGATGCTAAAAAGCTTCAGTTGGTGGGGGGGAAGAGGCCTTTCGACTGCATAACCATAATCTGAGACTATTTGGAAATGGGGGAAATGCAGTGGTGGGAAGAGAGTGGATTCATCCTTTGGATTTATTCAACATACTGCTTTAGTTTGGAGGGATTATTGAAAGTTTGGGATAAGGCTCCATTCTTTTGAAAGTGGTCAAAACAGAGGAGCACTGGCAAGAGCTATAGACTGCATTCTGCATGTAGGACAGCCTGTTTAAAAAGTCTCTTTGCTTCTTTAACTGATGTGCTCGGAAGCCTTGCAGAAAACCATAGACTGATTAAAAAACCCACTAGAATTAAACTGAGCAGAGAAAAGCCAGACCTAACCTGCTGGAGTCCTTTGAAGATCTTACTACAAAGATATAGTGGGTGTTAGTGTGTTTAGTGATTTGTCTCCAGCTGCTAAAATCAAAGCACTCAGTACTTCGGTATAGAAACCAAATGATCACATCTGGACTGAACAAAAATTTTGCATATTCAGAGCTCAAGCTGCTATGACTACAGCCAGGCATAAAAACCTATGGGTCAGCGCATCTTCTTTTTGTTGTTGTTGCAGTTATTATTATTATCATCATACTTTTAGCCCTTCTCTGAAGGGATATGACAGTGATAGTTTACTTAAAAACACATCTGACAGCCTTCCCCCTCCATGTGGGTGTGACTCAACAAACAGACGCTGTTGAGAGAATCAGGAATACTTTTGTTGTCTGCTCCTGCAGTCACCTCTGCTAGAAAATGTGTGTATAATTGTTACTTAAAATGAATATTCCAGTCATGTTTTTCCCAGAAGATTTTAACATACTTAAAATTACTGCATCAGATCCCACTGGGCTGCTCTTATGCCTGGAAGAAATCAGAAAGTAGCACAGAGCATGTGCTTTGTTTAAAACAAAACCGCCCAAAAGAAAACCGGAGTGGTTGTTCAAAAACACAGACTTAGAAAAGGAGACTTTCTTTCTCAGCAGACCGGAAAAGTGGCAGCGTAATTCCTTACTGGGATGCCTCAGTTCTGACAGGAAGGTATTGCCTGCAGGGGTGTTTCACTCCTTCGCTTGTTCAGTTTGTGGCATCTCTCTTGTGGTCGGTATGGATTTCATGATGCAGCCGTCCCTCAGGCTTGCAGGTAGGCTGTCGCCACCAGCCCCTTTCACACAGGCTACTGATGAGCTGTTGCAAAGTCACCCTTTAGTCACCACCACCAGAGTGGCCTGTATCTGAATTGGGACTCCCAGAGCTCCAAGGCTCCATACGCTGTTTCCAGGCCACTGAACAAGGTGCTCATCTCTTCCATGGAGAGCCCAGCAAAACGATACAGCTAGATTGTCACATTTAAAACAGTGAACAACCTCCTGGCTCTTTGCTCTGGGATGGTCAGGCTTTGAGAAAACATTTGAGTTTTCTCACTGCACTGAGAAAGCAGGAAGAGCTGTAGTAGGTTGGCCACATGTGTCTTGGGTTGCACTGTACCTATGTACATATGCATATGGCATATATTTATGTGTAAAACAGCGCCTTTCTTAGAAATGACACCTGAGATACCAAGTGTGTGCAGGAACCTTAATGGTCTAACAGTCAGAGAGATGCTGAATGTAAGTATTTGCCCTGCTTCGCTTGATGACAAGTAGAATAAGAGTGCAGGATAATTCCATTCCCACCAGAAAGCATAGAGCTGCCCCAGCAGCATTATTTTTGGGTTGACAATAGCTATGTCATCGCTGGTTTTCCAGTACCACAGCAGCTACTGACCTACCTGCACTCCGGTCCTGCCTAAGCCACGAGAGCTATTTCATGCAAAATTACTCTCTAATTAAGTTGCACAGTGGTAGAGCTAGCACAAGCTGTACTGAAAAGGGGATGCCACTTTCCAGTAGGTACCAGCAGCTCAGCGTGATGTTAGACAAATGAAGTAAATGCCTCTTCACAGCCCAGTGCTCTCTGTATTTGACCTTGTACTGCCAGCTATGGTGTGTTGGCTAACAGTACCCTGGCTATAGTATAAGCAGGACCCTGACAGTGACCTCAGTTGCAGTACAGTTATGTCCTGGCTGTATTACAAGGTGAGTTTTGATTCAAAAGGTAGACTGGGATGTACAATTATGTTTCATAACCTGGTGCTGCTCTGTCAGGGTACTATTATTACCTGAGGCACACTGAAGAGTTGGAAAGAAAATCAAGAAAGAAGACGTCCATAGGTATGTATGTTCTGTTGCCTCCGCGGTTACTTAGCGGGTGTTGCATGTTATCCATAAGGAAAATGTACTCTTTTGCTGCTGTTCTTGACATTCTGAAATGCAGATTGTTTTATGTAAATTGAAAGAACATTTTATAGGAACTTGTAGATGGAGAATGTATTAAATGCTGTGTTAAATGAAAGAAAAATTATGCTAGGGAGACAGATCATCCAGCTACAGAAACTACTTGCCTTGAAGTGCGGAGAGACGGGGAAAGTGAAATCCATTAATCTGTTAGCTTTAGAAGACTACATGAATTATCTGGGCTGGTTACAACCCAAAATGTAACTGGTTATGGCTGGTTGCCTGAGCTTGCTTTAGACATCAAAGATGGGGGAAACAGGGAGGACAGCGCTTATCGAAGTAGTGGTAGGGAATACCTTTATTGCAGGCAGTGCCTACATGACCTGTGGCCTTGGCATTCTGCAACCTGTGCTGCTGGCTGCTCTGTTACATACATACATACATAAAAAGTCATTCCCAGCCATTTTCTCTGATGCAAATTAAAATCTTTGAGATCTTTCACTTAAAAAAAAAAAAAGACACAGATGATGGGGAAGTAGATCCAAAAAGATTCATGCAAGTACAGAATGTGTACTTGTGGACGGCAATGGATAGTGTGGCATTCTGCTGTGGGAGAAGCTGTAGTGTTCATGAAGTTGCTGTACAGCTATCCCTGGAGAATGATACCCACTTTGCTTGTACAGCTTGATGCAACAAAAAAAAAGAGCATCTCAGGAAAACTCTTGTTTGTGTTTGATAGCTGTGTTTCACATTTGTTTCTTAGTGGAACGTTACTCACTTGTGCTGCTTCCATTGATACAGCATTGCTGTCATCTCTACCCAGATGACTCTTTTTGGCAGGGTAACCCTTTTGCTATGGCCTTAGGTACTCCTCTGTCATGTGCTTGCGTTTTTCATTGTAAGCTCCTTGCCAAAGCAAAATAAGTTGTTATGAAGGCTTCACCTGCTGTAATAATTTTTGTTCCTTATTTTAACTGCTTAGGAAACTCAGTCTCCCTTAAGCAATAAAATAGAAAATGTGCCTGGTGACACTAGTTTGGTCTCTGAAAATTAAGTGGGATTACAGTTTTTCACACTGCTCCAACCAAGGACAGCTTCCCACTCTGCTACATCAGGAGCAGACCGAACTCCCTTGACCATTGTTTCACATCCTCTGCCTTTTGTTCAAGGATGGGATTAAATGATTTTTGTCTCATTTCATGGGACTGGCACAAATGGTGTTACTTTAGTCAGCCAACATGGATATGGAGTTGGGACATTGCACTCTTCTCTTACATGTTCCTCCTCGCCTGCTTACCCGTCTGTGGGGAGGTAGAAGGAGGGCAGTGGATGCTCACAGTTTTCCCATTCCTCTCTCATCCTATTGCCAGAGTCAGGATGTGAGAAGGGATGGGGAAGTCAGCTCCTTCATAGGATTGCCTTGTTCTATGTGGGAAATGATTTGTGCTAACACAGCCCAGCTTTACTATAAAGACAGGCTTCTTTCTTTAAAGCCACAAGTCACAGCCCACTATCTGTCATAGCTTTCTTGCAGGAAAGTGAAGGAATTGATGATCTTGGTGTTCTTGCCTAGCAAAATCCTTAGGGCTTGCTCGGTCTCAAGGTTTCTCTCTTTTTTTCCCTTCAAACTTGAAAGGGAGAGAAAGTGAGAGGGGAATGTACCTGCAGCAGGTGCTCAGAGATCGGATCAAGATACTGTCTGTCATCATTGTGTTTAGGCTGCCAAATAAAATAATGATTGAAAATGAAGATTAAAATTGGAAATCTTCTTTCATATCTAATGAAAATCAGTAATCTTGGCATAACATATGGTGCTGCGTTCAACTCTTAGTGCTGTAGGAGTAGTTTGCAGCTGACACCGCATATGTCTCTACAGTATGCTTCAGGATCCCCAAATTTAGATATTTGATTGAATCAGTAATTTTTAAGCTTGAAACGTAAGCATATTCCTCTTCCCCTTTCTTCTCCTGATCTGCCCCCCACACCCCCAAAAAACAAACCTTGAAAAGTTGAGAATTTCCTAATGCTTTGGAATTATCTCCTGTGTTCATTCAGAGTGATCCTTTCTCTTATGCTCCCAGTATTGCTTTGGTGGGGGGGTGGGGGGGGGGAGAGCCTAAAAACAAAAAAA
>VWZZ01001436.1:0-10824 GCA_013399095.1 Psophia crepitans | reverse complement strand
GCACTGCTCAGCAGTAGTGAAAAAAATCTTTATATTATAGAATATATTATATTATAGAATCATAGAATCACTAAGGTTGGAAAGGACATCTGAGATCATCAAGTCCAACTGTCAAATACAAAACATAGCCCCATACTAGCAATTGTGAAGGAAAAGAACTCTGTCTCAGTCAAAACCAGCATGTATTAAAGGTAAGCAAGTAAAATACCAAAACCAACCAACCAAAAAAACGAAAAATCAAAAAGAGTGAGATGATTCCTCCTGAATAGAGACCAAAGGGTGCCTTTACAGCAGAGTTCTGCTTTGCCCAGTGCTAGTAGAGGCTTATCCAGGCTTCAATATTTTGCAGCCTGTGAGGGGACAGCCACACAGTTCCTCTAACATATGCTGATTGAACATTTCTGTCAGCCTGGATTCACCTGAGAGGCCTTGTAGTCCTGCTCTACTTCCTCCTCCTTTCTACACCACTGACATGTCCCTCAGCCTGGGGGAGGGGGGCTTTATATCAGTTGGGGATCCTTCTCTGATGGAGAAATCCTTAGTCGCTGGTTTAAAGCAGCTGAAGATATCCTTTAAAATGCTGGAGCAGTTGGAAAGGGGAGGATAATCACGATTGTCCTAAATTTTGCTTGCAAAACTTAACTTATTTGCTTAGACTTTCTTCCAAAACAAAGTGCGGTTTTCACCCCGTTTCTTTTTTAAATTCTTGATGACAACAAACTTTGAGTCTCTCCCTTAACAGTGGTTGGGTATTTTATGCATGTTTTTCATAGCCTGGCAGGAGGTGTCAAGACCCATAGGACAAGTGCGTTTTAACGACACCCCATCAGACATACAGATAAGGTACATATTCCTCGTTGCCACTTTTCCCCATGCACTGAGCTGCAGAGCCTACAGTGTCACAGTGACACGAGTGTTGAGTTGTTGCCCAGTTCTCCCAGACACAGCCTTGATAATGTACATGTAACAAAACCAAAGGTACTTATTTTGTACTTCAGAGCGGCATAACGTAAGCCTGTTCTTCTTAGGAAATGTGATCTGAGCCTGTTACAGCAAAGGAGAACCCAAGCCTTCCATGCACCATTCCCATATCGTTTTTCAGTGCTGTCTATTCCTTGCAGCCAGAAACTTGGAGTTTGTGTCTGCCTCTTATTTAAAACAACTGACTCCGGTTCTGTACCTGAGTCCTCTGAGGCTACCCTCCAGGTAAGGACCATAGCCATGCTTAGGCATGAGGGAAAAGTTATCTTGATGCAGTCAATGCCATGAACACAGGGAATTGATGACTTGGCATTCAGGTGCCGAGTCATCAATCATATAGAATCAATCTTCACTCCCTGAGGAGCTGGCCCCAGGCAAACATAATTCTCTCTCACTGCCACAGACCTGATAGCTCTTGTCCCATTTGTAGGGAGTGTATTTGCTCTTATTTCAACATTGATTCACCTGGCATTCAGGAGTGTTTTCCAGATTCCCAGAAAATGTCACCTAATTCATCCTCTCTAAAAGGGGTGGTGATGCTTATATATTAGAGTATCCTAATACTTCTTTTCCCAGCAGCATATTGCACCCTAAGAGATGAATGGAAAACAAAATCCTGTTGGTTACCCTATTGCCTTTTGTGTATGTGATTAGAAAAAAGGGAACGGTAGACACACAAGGAGGGTCATTAAAATCCTGTGATTGTTTTTAACTCAGTCAGGATTTTGTGTTGAACAGCAGGTAGGTTAATCAGTAAGCCTTATTATTTGTATTCCAATGGCAATTTGAATACATTGTTCTGGACTATGAAGCCACTGGAGGCAGGACATGTAGTAACTACAGATAGAAGCTGGACCCTACTTGCCTAAAGTTTATATTCTAACTTTTAGATTTAATAATTTCATTTTTTTTTCTTTTTTTTTCATTCTTCTCCTGGGCCAAAATGTCCTGAAAAATATCAAGGTAAGTAAGCTCACTGAATTCCAGCAATTTGGAGTCCTGACTCAGGAGCACAGCTGCTGTAGTCCTTAGAAAAGGGAAAAAACTTTTCTTCTTTTTTTTTTTTCTCTTTTCTTTTTTTTTAAATTTCCCCTTAAATTATTCTTAGGGACAGGAAATCACAATAGTCAGCTCACAAGCATCAGAATATGTAACTAGCTAATTACATATTAAAGAGAGGAGTGCATTTACAATGCTCTTTTATGCATAAGTTCCGATCATAGTTTGGAACCTCTTGAAAGCTGATATTTGGAGCTTAGAAATACTCCAATAATTAGGAATTGACATCATTTTTTTTGTCTTTAGAAGCAGAGCTGGTACTCTAAACGTCCTGGAGAGAGCACTTTTTCAGAAAATAGAAGACCTTTTTCAATGTTCCTGCCATGCTGTGGGGAAGAGGAACTCACATCTCCTCCTCCATGAAAACCAGTCTCAATCACCAGTTCCAATCAGCAGTCCACACGGTGCTACAGGAGGTTACATTCCTCTCCTCAGATTTGGCTTTCCACTTGGCCTGAATTCATCTAGCATTGTGCTCCAGGCTAAAAGGGTTATCTCAACCATACCTTGCTCCTGACTGTGATCTCCTGCTGCCAACTTACTTGAGTTCCAGAAATCATGCAACCCTGGAGTGAGATGATGCAGTTCACTGCTCTGGCTGAAAATGAATTCAGGAAAATAACCCCAACCTAAATGTTTGATTTTCAGTCAGGGAAGCAAACTGATGAGACTCACCTTGTAGTCACCAATGTGCTAAATCTGACATGAGGTCAGGCATGGGGATGGAGGAGAAGGATGGATGACTTCTTTCAGGAACAGTCTGCATTAGATCATGAAATGACAGTACCCACACTTGAGTTACTGTGTAATCAAGACTGACAAAGTCATGTGTTTAGAAACAGGTTTTGTAAGAGGGTGCAGGAGGGTTCAGAGGTCTTGACAACTTCAAATGCTGCTGGAAGCACAAAGCAATGTAAAGATTTTTTTTTTAAATGGTCATTCAAACTGTTCTTTCCTCCATTTACTGGAGAGTTAGCCAGATGTCTAACCCTGCTACTCATATAATATATTTTTTCCAGTTTCCACAAAGTAGAAAATCTTTCCTTTATTTTTTATTTTTTTTTCTTTTTCATATATATTTAAAAGAATAATGGGGCATAAGTAAAATCAATAATAATCATTTTGAGCATTTAAGCACTGCAAAGAACACAGATTCTGTTGTAATTTCTCAGGGTAAGATACATGGAAGTGGAGCTAGAATCTCTCTTTCCTTTTTTGGGGAGTGGGAGGATTAAAGAGAATCATATTCACTTTAGATCTTAGAAATGCATCTAAGGAATGTAATGACAGCAATTTAGCCTTCAAAATTGAAGTGGGACTTTCATATTATGGGAAAATTGTGAGGGCTGTTTGTAGAGGACCAAAATTCCCTTCTCACAGATAAACTGGGGTAATGATTGTGAATTTGCACCTTGTTACTCTGGCACTAAATTCCTGGTCTACGGGGAACTGGATAATCACATTTCATTTGCCTAGAAGAATTTTTGTTCCAACTGCTTTGCTAAAATAATTTGTAATACCAGAATTTAATGGAAAACTCTGGTTTATCTTGACAGACACAAGAGTTTCAAAATACATTTATATAAAGTTTGGGCAAGTCTCTAAACTGAACCTCCAAACCATCTGAGCTTTGTTCATTCTAAGCTTTAATGCTTGGGAAAGTGACCAATGAGGCATAAAGCAAATCTTATTGCTTCATCAGATGGTGAGTGCAATTTATGATCTACTGACAAACCCAGCAGAGAATGCTGAAATATTGTGGTCATGCCTAATAAAATAGCAGGTACAGTCTGCAGATAGGGCAAAGACTAATCTCAGCTTCATGCACTAATCTTTGCTGAAGCCAATGGGAGTAACCTTGGCCTCAGTTCAACAAAATATTCAAGCACATGCTTAAGCCCAGAAGTGTGGGTAGTGTAACTACAGGCTACAGAGAGTAAACTCTCAGTGAAACTGGACAAGGTGGCCCATTTCACTCCTTTTATTAAGCCCCACAGCTACTGCTCTTAAACACTGTTTAAGTCTCCCTTGCAAGAATGTTTTTCAGATTTGAAATGTTCTAAAGTATATGTTTTCAATATATTTTTCCATTTACTTGAAATAAATTCTGACAGAACCAGGACAGTGATGATAAGCAAGTGATCAGGAGGTTCTGCTGGCCAAAGAAGGGCACATTAGATCTTTAAAAAGAGGTTAATTAGCCAGTACGTTTCCAGGAGACCCAGATAGACATTCACAGTCCTTGCCTTAACAAAGGTGCAGAGTCTTGCTGAGACAATGAAGGACCTGCTTGCGTGATGAATCCATGATTATCTTTCTCTCCACACATTTCTGCTTGTCCTTCTCACCTAGCTTAGGAGAGCTCTTTTCAGAGAGAATTTCAAGGGTTGCTTTATTTGTTAGGAGACAAGGAGGCACTAATAAATTCCTCTGTGTGAGGTATTTAATTACATAATAATGTGTACACTAATCAAGGTAAATGTGTTTGTGAAAACACCTTGATATGGGAACAGTTAATCACCCAAGGCATTGCTTCTTAACACACCTTGGAAGTTAACTTAATTAAATTAATTAGAACAATGAAAAAAATGAACTGTTTATTGGTCTACAATGGCCCGAAGGGAGCGCTTTTCCACCAATGCTAGGAAATCTCCCAGACTGCAAGTAAAGGTTTTTTTCCTAAGCCTCCAATTCTTGCACTTATGACAACTTGTGAGGAGCCTGAAACTGATGACATTTTCCTCTACAGCCTTAACATGTGAACTCTTTGTCTCTCTGAACCAGGTGATTCGCACCCAGAAGTACTGTACCTGCTGCCAAGACCCAGAAAACGAACTCATCTGTGAGCTGATCTGTGCAGCTACGTGATAGAAGAGTTAATACTCAGGGGATATGCTTGTTCACTATCAAAAGCCAACAGAGACATGTGGAAGGACACCTTATTATCTCTAGTCAGCTTTGCATTGGATCTCATTATCCATTATCACATTCTACCTTCAAATATTGCATCCAGTGCAGCCATTTGCTATCCTGTTTTTCTAGTGGATCTAGCTGACAAATACAATTATGGTTTCCCCTGTGGCTTTAGCAAATTCTTGTTGACCACAGCTTTGACAGGCATACCACTGGTTCACAGAAATGCGGTTGTGTGTTTGGTCACACATGAAGCTTCTGTTAGCTGCATGTGGACACCAGAGCTGACTTAAGCTGCAGACTCATATATAATTTAAAACGCTGTCAGGACAACATTGATGTGGAAAAAAAGCAGACAAGCTCTTCTAAGCCTTTCTTTCCTGCTCCCTTCTCTTCCCCTCTTTAGCTCTGGAGAAAACATTCCTACAGTGATACAAAGAGATAGATCTGCTAGATGAAATATATGCATTTTGCTTGCTTACCTTAAACCAAAAAAAGCTCCTTGACTTGATTCCCAGTGTGGGCAAACAAAAGTTCGCTTTTGCACGTGATGGGGAGGATATGCTACAGGAGGTGGAAGGAGTTGCTGGGTGAGCATGCAGTGGGTCTTCTTTATGAAAACAGTAGCTTATGCTGACTTAAATCATGCAAAAAATTAATGCTTTAGCAAGTCATGCTGAGTGATGCAAGCAAAAGGGTTAGAAGTCCAACAGATCAATGTTGTTCCTATGTTGTTCATAACTTTTGGCATGTATTAACCTTTTGGAAGTGACCTAGGACTTTCTCTAGGACATCCGGGGTAGGCTGATCAGGGACAATAAGGCCTGTGGATGCCTCAGGACCCTGACACCTCATTCCTATTTTCTGTCAGATGAAATACGGGAGAAAGGGCTTCATCATTGCTGGCAGCCTGAGATGGGAATTTCAAGCAAGAGATTGGCCCTTCTTTCTTCATCATGCTCTCTTGTTTGTACTTGTAAAAGGGCAGATATAGTTTCTGAGTGGACCGATTTTAAAGAGATGTATGTAAGTTATCACCAATACTCAAGGAATAATACTCATAGAATCATAGAATCACAGAATCACTAAGGTTGGAAAAGACCTCTGAGATCATCAAGTCCAACCGTCAACCTAACACCACCATGCCTACTAGACCATGTCCTGGAGCGCTGCATCTACGCGTTTTTTGAAGATCTCCAGGGACGACGACTCAACCACAGGTGAGCCTGTTCTAATGCCTCACTACTCTTTCTGTGAAGAAGTTCTTCCTAATGTCCAATCTGAACCTGCCCTGACACAACTTGAGGCCATTCCCTCTTGTCCTGTCGCTAGCCACTTGGGAGAAGAGACCGACACCCTCCTCACCTCAACCTCCTTTCACGTAGTTATAGAGAGTGATCAGGTCTCCCCTCAGTCTCCTCTTCTCCAGGCTAAAGAGCCCCAGTTCCCTCAGTCGCTCCCCATAAGATTTCTTTTCCAGTCCCTTCACCAGTTTTGTTGCCCTTCTCTGGACACGCTCCAGCAGCTCAATGTCCTTCTTATATTGAGGGGCCCAAAACTGGACACAGAACTCGAGGTGCGGCCTCACCAGAGCCTAATACAGGGGGACGATCACTTCCCTACTCCTGCTGGCCACGCCATTCCTGATACAGGCCAGAATCTAGGCATTTTGTAAACATTAAAAAAAACAAAGGGCTTTGCTCCAAACTGGTACTCTAGGGTCAGCTAAGATGCTTTGCAAACATGGGACAGGCTCCTGTGTTTGCCAGTTTGAACAGCAAAATGGAACTGTGCACTGAAAAGTCCACCTCGGTGATATTTCAAACCTGATTGTATTTCTTGATAGGACACAAATGGCAGTGTCAGCTCCTCTATAAAAGCTCTGTCTTTTGTAGTTACCAAGATTTTAGTAGCTGATGCAATGTTCATTCACAGCAAGACCAGCATTCTCCTCCAAAGTGATTCCTTCACTGCACATCTTAGGAACTTGTGCAGACGCACACAAATGGATCCAGAAACTGCTTTTTGTGTCAGTGTGATTTTGCATCCCAATCCATGTGGAACACAGACTTGTGTTCATAAAGCCAGATTAGTCCCCGCTCTGAAGCTGATGTGTCCAACAGCAGCCCGAGGCTCTCCTTGTCACACCCTATTGACAAGTGCTGATACGAGCCCTGTGATATGAACAGCTTGATTTACTGATCTGGAATCTGTTCGTGGCTGAGTTAAAGATGGAAAAAAATCCACAAAACCCAACTGTGAAAGAAGTGCTGGTATTTTTAAAATCAGTTACTGATTTTGACAAACAGTTTCTTCCTAGATAGCAGTTGTTTCTGCCAAGAATTCTTTGGTTGTCAGGACCTTTGAAGGCATGTCTAGCCAGTACAAGAAATAAGGACTGTAAAGAAGTGATCTGCAGGTGGACTTCAGGTCTTCATTGTTAGCCATGTAAATTAATCTGTCACTGCAGTACCCACCTTCTACTCCTGTTCTCGCTCACCTGTATCCAGTCTGCCTCAGTGTCACAACTGAAACACAGCATATGAAAAGAGGGGAAAAGAAAGTGTTCCTTGAATATGTGACACCAGTGTTCTCTGCTTGTGTTTCCTAGTCACGTTTTTTTCCAAAATCTCTATTTTCTTCTGCTTCCACGTTTTACATGCACTGTTTTTCTATGTGGGTATTGGTTGTTCTCACTTTGCTTGCTTGTTCTTTTTTTTTTCCTTTTTGTGTACGTTTTGTTATCTTAGAATATTTTTGTTAGTTTGTGTGCATGTGCAAACGCGTTTATAATTTTCTTGGGACTCTTTCGTCAGAACCTATTATCCCAAACCTATGTTGTTGCTATGTAACGAAGCCGTGCTGCTGTTTTGACTTTTTCTTCTTCTTTATCTCTGTGCTTTTTTCAGTTCTTAATTTTCTCTCTCTCTTTCTCCCAGACCTTTCTCTATCCCTTCCTCTCCCCTGAAGAAGTCCAAAAGGCATGTACTACACACAGATACGCACGTACGTGCACACACACACACACACAAACACAAAGAAACAGTGGAGGAAAAAACCACTTCAATTCATCCCATACCATTTGGTGACTTATTTATTTATTTTCAAGGTCTCTCTTGGAGCTGAGAAATAAGACAAGACAAGGCGTGTGTTATGCTGAGATAACACACACCTTGAGGGAAGTGTGAAACACAAGGCAAAGAAGAGCACGTTCAATGACCCAAGATGAGAGTTATCTTGCGGTAACACACACCTAGATGTGTCCCATTACGGCTGTGAAGGATGAGGATGGAGGGAGAGGAAATAAAAGGTATACTAGAACTTAGATTTCTTTTATTGTTATTATTATTTTTAAGTTAGTCTGCAGCCATGTCTTTCTGTCATTAAAAGGAGAGTAGGATTCCAGACAATAATCTTGTGGGAAGTCCATTATAATCTGAAATAATGCATGCAGAGATGATAAAGTCAGAAGGGACACTCACATCTACTTTTCCTGTGGATAGTTCCATATCACAATTTATTAAATGTTACTGAGTTACTCAGCTTTGGATTCAATGTATTTGATTACATACCTTCCCAAAAGGCATCTGTACTACTTTTGAAGACACCAAAACATGGGGAATCTATTACTTACTTGGGTAATTTGTTCCAATAGGTTATGACCCTTACTATTCAAAAGTTGTGCCTTCCTCCAGATTTGATTGTGTGCCAGTTTGAATGTGTCCAGTCACTTGTGCTTGTTCTGTCATACTGCATTAGATTAAAGTACGTATCCTGCCTTGTCCTACCTATGTTGTAATCATGTCACCTTCTGGCTTTCATTTCAGAAAATTAAATGAACTGAGTTCTTTTAGTCCTTTATTAAGAACATTTTTGAATCTTTATGATGATTTTTGAGACTTCTCTATCAATCACTTTATTCATCACCTTCGTTTCTCAGAACTGTCACAACTGTCATCTCAGCAGTACTATTTACAGAAAATATAATTTCCTAATCCCTACTCCTCATTCCACTGTTTAGACGGAAGGAAAATATACATAGGCATATTACATATATGTTTTAAAAAAATGAACATTGGAATCTCTGATTTTCAGAAGTGTTCAGGACCTTCTTTGTAAAGAAGGCAAAGAGGTTTTGCACCTTCCTTTTAGAGGTATGACCTTGGCATGTGTTGCAATGAAACTTATTTTTATAGTCACCATTTTTGAGACAGCCAGACATTGTCCCTCTTCTCATCATTACCCACCAGCCTGTCAATCTCTGTGCTGCCTGCAGATTTTAGCTGTAGCAATGTCTTATTTACTTCCAGAACATTGATGAAAATATTGAATAATGCTACACCAATTACCAAGTCACATCATGAACAGCCCTATTCTAAATCCTGGGATGATACAACCTTAAGGACTGCATTTTTAAATCAAACGGCCAGCTCTTAATCCATTTAGTATATGTTTTACTGATATTGTATGGTGATAATTTTTAAATCAGGCTGTTGTTCAGGACTAAGTTAGATATATCCAAATACACTTTTTAAAAAAAATAATGATGGTATGAAAGGAGTCTTATGTTTCATTGGCCCTTTCATCCTTCCTGAAAAATAATAAAAAAAGAATCAAATTAAGAGGCTCCATCTACATTTATTTGCTTTAACAAGTGCCTTTTTTTCTTTTTTTCCCTAAAATGTCAATCTTTTAAAGTCACTGGAACCTGTCAGAGGTTTAGGAAAGTAAGCTGAATCAAGCAAAATGTAAGAGAAGATTTCTGTGTTCTTTCCTTTGGTACATGAACATATCTGATACCAGGTGTAAAATCATTCTAAGTGTGATTGTAAAAAGAACTGTTTCTGTGTGACCTGGGTGAATTGAATTCAATATTTGTTGTAGCAAATTGTGCTCAATGCCCAGTAGAACAAAATCCTTAGATTAATAGATTTTAGGTCCGGAAGGGAACATTATGATTATGTGCTCTGACCTCTTGCATAGCACCAGTCATGGAATTTTAGCCAGTAATTCTTGCCTCAGGCTCAATATCTCATGATGCATAACAGCCTATTACTACAGCAAGTGTTGGACTTTGGTGCTGCCTACATGAGTCAACTGTTTTCTGTATCAGTTTGGGAGTAACTTGGGTGTGGTTATGGAAATGGCTATGAAATACCACATATTTAACATTTCTTTTTTAAGGGAATGCAGAGTATTTAATATTCCTTTATACATAGATATAGATATATTAATAAATAGATTACATAGAATCTTCGAATCATAGAATGATGGAACCATAGAACAGCCCTGCTTGGAAGGGAGCTCCAAAAATCATCCGATCTTTTGTAGGAAAGAGAGCCTAGATAAGTTTATCTGGCATCTTGTCCCACTGCATCTTGAAAACCTCCGTTGATGGGTACTCTACCAGTTCCATGGCAAGGTTGTTCCAGTGATTGATTGTTTTCACCATAAAAGAAAAAAATCTTTCTTACATTAAGATAAAATTACTTCTAGTGCAACTTGTTCTTATTGCCCCTTGCCTGCTCCATGTGGCTCCTTGTGAAGAGAAAACATCTGTCCTCTTTGTAGGTGCCCTTTAATTACAAGAATACTGTGATGACTTCTCTTCTCCAAGGTGGAAATAACTAACTACCTCAGTCTTTCTTCATAAGGCAGGTTCTCCAATCCTTTTGAACATCTTTGTGGCCCTCCTTTGAACCCTCTCCATTCTGTCTACATCCCTTTTGAACTGTGGGGACCAGAACTGGACATAGTACCCCAGGAGCAGCCTGGGTTGTTGAGTAGACTGGGATCATCACACCTCTATCTCTGCTACTAATGGCCCTGCAGACGCAGCTCAAAATTAATTGCCTTTAGAATAGAATAGAA
>VWZZ01001435.1:76199-106209 GCA_013399095.1 Psophia crepitans | reverse complement strand
GAAATAGCGCGGACCGAGGAGCGCCAGGAGGCACCGCTCGCCGGGTAATTGCGGAGCGCCGCGCCGGGAGGGCTGTCCGTGGCGGTGGTGGGGCGATGTCGCTGCCTGAGGTCCTCCCCGCGGCCTCACCCGGCTCTTTGGGTCACCCGGCGCCCCCCAGGCCGTGAGCTGCTCCCCTGCGGTGCCGTTCCGACTTGACGGTGTCGCTGTTCCGCGCGGGGAAGGCGGGGTGGGGGTCGACGTGCGCGGGGCTGGGGTACCGCTGCGGGTTACGAGCGGGTTTGGCTGGCGGAGCTCAGCGGCTGCGGGCTGGGGGCGAGGGGGACAGGCGGGAGGCTGCCCGGTGCCAGGGTTGCGGCTGGTGCTGCTCCCCCGGTAGCGGTGCGCGCCGGGGAAGTTCACCTGCCCGCGGCTGTTCGCCGAGGGCCGGGACAGCTGGAGGCGGTGGCCGTGGCCGCCGGGGCGCGTTGTGCCTCCTTCCCTGCTTTGGGAGCCCTTCAGGGGCGAGCGTGCCGGGGTGCTTGGCTGCTGGCAGCCCCGAGCGGCCCCTGCCAGCGTCCTTGAAGTTTGCCGGGAAGATGCGCTTAACTTCGCGGCTCCTCGGTCCTGCTTGCGCCGAGGCTCCCTAGCCTCATGCTAAGGTCATGCCCCCCCTTAGCTCCCAAGGCTTCTCAGCTGGAAACTCTCGTCTCTCGCTGAGACCCTCTGTTACATACTTTCCCTCTCCCGCCTGTCTTCCCTTGAAAATGAAAGGTGAAGAGTCGCTTGCCATTTTTCTGTTTGCACCTCGTCTTTGCCATGCATTCTGTTTGTGTATGCGCAAGCCTGTACTCCTCATTTTTCTCCCAACTTGCAGCTATCCTGTGAAGATACTGGGTTTTTAACAAAGCCTGTTTCTCCTTGGAGGGCTATAATTTTTTGCTTTCACAGGAGGGTCTCGTAAATTCCGCTGTGATGTGGCACAGTGACATCAGCAAAGACAGGGAAGGGGCTCACACTTCCTGTTTGCTTGTGCGAACGGACGGAGGGAGAGATGCATTCACAGCAGGTTGTCATTCTTTGGTGTAAGCCCCTGCCATAATTTGAGGAGGAGACCTAAGGAGGTTGTAAGTGCCCATGTGGGCCTGGAGGAAGCTGGGGCAATTACCTTCGCCTCCACGCTCCGCAGAGTTAAAGGCAGAAAGTGGACCGCTCTTCTCCGGCCCTTGCTCAGGCAGGCTGGTGCGGGAGCGCGGCGCGGGCAGCTGGGCACAGCTGGCCGGCAGTACCCCCGGCACCTCGCCTGAGGGTGTCTATGGTTGATGATGCCGTGTTTGCTTTCCTTCGTGTTAAAGATTTTCGCAGCTCGCTGGTAACTTTCCCTGTTGTTCAGCCTGGGTGTAAGCACAGTCTTCGCCACAGTGCTGTGGCATCTGCGTACTTACAAGATGTATAAAAGTTTAAAATTTTGGGGTTCTAAGTGTGCAAAAATACATGTGAAGATTACTGTGTGAGGGACAATCAGCATTAAAGATACCCATGTTTCTTAATATCTACTCCTTCCTGTCGGACTAGAAGTAGCTGCTAAAATGATTCAGAAATTAGTCGCTAGGTAGAATCCATATATATTTGCAAAGAAAAAGTCCCCTCCAGCTTATGATACATTGTTTGACACAATTTAAAAGGTACTAAAAATAACATTTAGTATTAAATGAAAGAAAATAAGTGTGTTTAGTCAAAAATTTTTATGTCCTTAACAACACTTCAAAATATAGCTGTAATGTATTTCCGCCAGTCATTTAGTGACATCTCAACTTCTTTCGTATCAGTGCAAAGTGAAGTGCAAAGTTCTTGTGCAGTATGGTGCTACTCACTTTGGCTAAAGGTGTTGGAATCTAGTTTCTTTTCCCAGCCCATTGTCCCATCCGTTACTGTATGAAGCAGGAAAAAAACCTCAACCAAACCAAAACAACACTAAGTGTACTACTAGTATCTGCTGCCACTGTTGATGTTACGTGTGCCTTCCTCCAGAAGGAAGGGCTCATGCCATTTGGTTATTTTTGACTGGCCACATGGGAAAGCAAAGTCAGTTTTCCGTGGGGTTCTTTACTTCCAGAATACCAGTAATGCAGAACTGTGAATGCACGAGGTGACCCATTTTATGGTTATTAGTGACACTGCAGGTAAATCCTAGGTGTTCCAAAATGGACTATGTACAATGCCAAAGCATGTGATAAACCTTAAATCAGCTGTGTTCTCATAGTAAAGTTTGCTAGGGTAATTATTACGAAAGCATGCCCTTCTTTACAGTAATGTTCCTTTAAAGGTTAAGCAAGTAATGAACCGTGCATGTTATGTGGAATGCAGTGTTTCTTAAGCAGTGTTATCTTCTACTGACATGGAATATGCCTGAAGAGAGTTATTTGTATTTTCTGAACTGTCTTCAGGAGAAGACATAGTCCTTTTATATTGGTCTGATTGGTCACCAAGGCAAGGTAATTCAGAGTGAAGGTTGTCACTGTCAGCCACAAGTTGCTGTCACATTACCGTAGCTGTTTCATCTTCATCACAGAGGATTTGTAGTGATTCGAGAAGATGCAAAGTAGCTCAAATTTATTTCACAGTTGTTTACACAATGAAGGCTTTTCTGGAGTAAATTTAGCTTTTTATGTGTTTATTTAATATTACTTTAAGCGAAAATTAAATAAAACAATACCAATAAAAGGGAACAGGGCATGTAAGTGAACACTTTTTTTTGTATTCGTAGTAGAACTTTAATACAAGGTGCCTAGGACCTTCTTTTAGCTCATGAGAACATAGTTTAACATTATTTTATTGTACAGTCTGAATAGCTCACTGCAAATGTAAACTGTGAGTATGAAATACAACCACATTTCTAATGCTGTGGTGTTTTGGGTGGTGGCAATGTGTTTTGTTGCTAAGTTTTGTCACCTGTTTCACTGTTAAAGTATCTAGTGGATAATGTTTAACCCAGCATAAACTTGAGACATCTCTGAAGTACTTTTAGAGTGAGTAATTTACCTGGATGAATTTTGGTAATTTTCCTTTAGAAGCATACACTCTATACATCTAGACAATATGTGCAGGAAAATGTATGTAATTTATCTATAACCATTATGGAAATTTTTTAGGGAATAAAACATTTTAAAATAGCAAAAAGTAGTAATTATATTCTGGCTATTGAATTTTAGGACTTCTGCAGCATCCTCCCATGCCCTTAGCTTATCATGATTTGGATAATTTGCATACAGATCTTGTTACCTACACAATTGCTTAAAGTGGTAGGTTTTTCGGTAGGTGGCACTCTTACCTATGAAGTCAGTGCAGTGTCAGTGCTGCAGCGTGTTGGCATCGATGGGATGAGGGAGAGCAATAGTGTTTTAGTAATCAATGTTTTTTATAAAGTGCATAATACTGGTTTATTAGTTACAGGGGCTTTTGCCATCATAGCACTTTTTGCAGATGACTATTTATTACCAGTTTTGTTCATTGAGCTTAATTAACACCCCATTGCAGGTCAGTTTGAGTTTAGTCTGCCAAATATTAATGCCTTATATATGTACTGCATTAATGTTGCTGTAGCCCTTACTAAGGGCCAGGATCCAATTGTTTTAAGATCTTGAAGCCACAGGAAAACAAGAGTCAGCAATTCCCTGGAAAGTTTACAGACTCACATCTTTTCCATTTTGTTGGTTGAGTGGCTGGTGGTCAAAAGTTCTGTCCACAAGCTAAGTGAAATTATTGTTACTGGCAGTATTTCAGAGCATGAAGAGATTTCTGTATATTACTGTTACATATACTCTTGAGATGCAAGACATTGTACATGGTAGAATGTTATATCCAACAACTTTGATATATTAATGATTAACAGCTATGTTTGAACTTAGCTGAACAGTGTGAAAGATAATGGAAACATATGGAGATAAAAACTGATTTTAGACCTAACATCTTCAGTTGTGCTTGCAGTGTTTTAGCTTCTCTGTCACATTTGTGTGACCGTGTTGACTAGTATCACTGCCACTGGTAACATTATGATACCTTACCAGAATTTCAGTGGTCATCATTCACAGCTTACTACATTTCTTTATTTGGTTAAGGTTACCTTACCAAAATGTATGAATATGATAAGATTGATGAAGAGGATAAGACAGCCGTAGGTGTTTGAAAGTGTACACACAAAGTTTCAGGAAGTCTTGAAAAATTTTGTGTTTTGTATGCTGGTAAATTCCATGCATAAAAGTTTTTTAGTACCAAAAGGAGGCAAAGGGACTCTATTAGGCCATTATTGTAGAACATGAGCAATTGCTGGGGTAGAGCTTCAAAGTTAACACTTAATTCTTAGTTTAATACTGGAAATTTGGAACATAGACGTGTAGAATCTGCCTCACAAAGACACTGAGGTTTGGTCCAGGTTCACAATTTGGAGTTTATAGTAATTTTTATTACAGTTATGTTTATTTCATTACAAATACAAACATTTTTAAGCTCTTAAATTGCATATTCAATTATTAGATATGGGTGTCCCATAGATTTCTCACAGGTACAGTTTATTTGCTTTGGCAAGCAGAATAAGTCTGAAGGGGAGATAATTGCTTCTTTTTATTGGAAATATCACTGGTGCTTATGATGTAAAGTGCTTAAAACTAGAGTTAGCCTTCATGCGATTGTGTTTTTTCTATATTGCATTTCAGAGATGGTGAGCTGAGTTTGAGTAGATCAATGATCAATAGCTCTGATAAGGTAATTCGAAAGGGTGGCTCCTCAATCTTCCAGCATGCTGTCGAAGGTTGGAAAATCAATTCTTCTTTGGTGATGGAAATAAGGTGAGTGTCTTTCATATCGCCTATAATTCTTTTTATTTTATATTGCCTACAATTCTTCTGGTCTGGAAAACAGTCATTTGATTTATGGTTTGCAGGTGGATGTTTCATAACTGTACATATGGTGCAACGTTAAATGCAACTAAATTACATTAGACTCCCAAAGTCAAGTCATCCTCCGTAAGAGTAAACAAAATGTTTTCATTTGGCTGTGTCAGTCAGACTCATGCAGTCAATATCGACATTATGCATGCCCACATTTGAGCTGGTTGTCTAGAACTCTTGCAGTCAGCGGTGAGAAACTGGCGCTTCTAGGACATGATTTCCTCTCATCTTAAAGGTCTGAAATAGGACAGATGGAAGTACCCTAAAAGTGCCAGTTTTTCTCCCTGGGTTACAAAGGGAGCTTAGGCAGACAACTTAGATGTAGGAGTCAAGAGCTAGGATGTCAGATGCTGTGAAACCAACCTTGTCTGTGGTCAGGCATTGGCAATACCCATATCTTACGAAGTTTTCTTTCCTGAATTCAGAGAGGCCAAAACCAGCCTTAGTCTCATGCTGAAGGGGGAAACAGTAGCGGAGTTAGAGTGATAGTTCTGATGTGTCTTATTAGTTACAGTGGATCTACTCACCTTGGGGAGAAGAGAAAGCAGAAGCCTCTTAGTGTATTGTATTGTCATTGTATCTTTTCTGTCTTAGAAGGTGACCAGTGAAAGAAGTGTCTAGAGCGTGGGCTGGCAACGTGGAGGGCTAGGAGTGTCACATTCTGTGAAAAACAAGAGAAAATAACATTTTTAGCAGTCACGTAGCAGAATAGACTCGATTTTATTCATATTAAGATGTTGAGTAGAAATTTGATCTAATTAAAATGTGGTTTCTCTGTCATTTCCCTTTCTACCTTTTTTTTATTCTATTAAAGGACAGCTTACAAAAGCCTTCAACAGGCAATGTTTCCATGTACGGAAGCATGGCTTCTCTGAGGAGCTTAGGGTTTTTTTCTATGCTATTTTGCTTCCTTAATTTTAAAACATGCAGAAGATACGGGTAGCTCAGAAAGGTACGGAGCTGTGGTAAAGGACTGATGTTCTGGAAGTCTTGTGCTGTGATGGGCATAGTGCAGCCCCACTGTGAAAGCAAGGGAAGAGCGCCAGGGATGGAAAGAGTGGCAGAATTTAGGGTAGGCAAAAAAATACTTTGGAGCCTATAGCTGCGTCTCAGCTGCCTGGCAGGTTCTCTGCAGAGCGCTGTGGAGTCCCCACTCCCTGACGGGCTAGACTAAGGGACCCTCAGGCACTCAACAGGTCAGCACTTGGGTTTCCTACTGGTGAAGACCTGGTGGTTGCCCTAAAATGCAGCTGAGGTACAGCTCAGGAACAGAGTTTCTTTCGGGACTGTCTGTTCAGGAAAGATAAGCAGATCTTTCTATATCAGTAACAGAATTTAAATTTTATATGCATATAACTGACAATTTAAGTTGGAGAAATATTGAGTACCTTCAGAGGAATACTGTTGAAATTTCAAATCAGAGGTTATGGTTCTGACAATTAGGACAAAATAGCACACTGTTTTACTTGTGAAATAAATTGATTTGGAAGCCATTGAGTGACTGTAAGTAGAGATAGATAACTCTTTTCAGTCATTTTGCTGAAAAATTAAGTGTCATATTTCAGAACTGTTTAAAACCAGTACACCTTGTCGCTCAAGCCAAACAACAAACAAGTAAAAATATGACAGTAAATTTTTGATTAAAATTAAGGAAGAAGCAGCTTGGGTAAGGTTCATTTTTCACCTGTTTCTAAAGCAAAACACATCATTCAGACAGAGAGGTAAAACAGTAGAGAATGTTTTAGATTTTTTTTAAAGCCTGTTACTACATCTGTATCACCTCAATCTACTAAAATCATGAGTTTCAGAATCAGTATTTTGCTTTCCTTACTAGCTGGGAAAACAGTAATTTTATGAATTACTAATGTGCTTTTAAGAATTATCATGATGTGGTTATGTGGTGGTTTTTAAAAATTGTACAGTGATTTTTTTTTGTCTCAGTAGTACAGTGAAGAAAAACATGTATCTTGTACACTGGTTTAAGCAGTAAATGTTCCATTTTATCAATGTAAAGTTCTCTGTACAGTAAAGAGCATAAAGCTGAGGTCTAAATAGATGTCCACATTCCTAGTCTTGTTTTGAGATGAAATAGCTACCATGATGAACACAAGGGCAAAGAGTGGGTGCTTTCACTGAGCCACTAAAAGATTTTAGATTAATGTGGTTTAGGGCCAAATTCTGACATAAATTAATATCAGCCAGTCATATTATTTCAAGAAGTCCTCTTTGCTAATGTGCACAGCATATTTAGTTACGGTACTCAGTTTAGTGTGCTTTTCCTTGAGGAAGACACATGCAGCCCCTTGTGATATGTGTTCCACTCTGATGCTGACTAAACAATGTGCATTATTCTTTCACTTTTACAGGCTGTTAGCTATACACCTTTATTTGCTGTCACAGCAGTAAGAAGCATCTTAGCCGTAAATATTTTTACACTTATTAGGACTAGCTTCAAATGTGTCTAGCAATCTCCAAGAGTGTTTTTATGGTTAAACTAACTGTTCAGCCCTTCAAAGTACATTACGTGCACTGTGTAGAATGTGAAGATGATGTACATTACATGCACTGTGTAGAATGTGAAGATGATTTATACCCTTACTATTGCAACTGTTAATGTGAACAGTAGTGGTCTTGTGGTATGAGGTTGACCATAGCAAATAACTGTAAGAGAAAAACAAACAAAAAAGCGCTAGCGCCTGTTGAATGACGTATAAAAAGTTACCAGGTCTTAGCAGTGGAGAAATAATTTGTGAAACCATTAGTGTACAGCATAAAGACATTTCATAAGACTTCTAATCACTCATAAAAGGCAGCTACTTTTGCATCTTATGTCAGTTCGCACCCTCATTAGCAATTTTCATAGAATCATAGAAAGGCTTGGATTGGAAAGGACCTTAAAGATCATCTGGTTCTAATCCCCCTGCCATAAGCAGGGATGCCACCCACTAGATCAGGTTGGCCAGGGCCCCATCCAACATCACCTTGAACACCTCCAGGGGTGGGGCATCCACAGCTTCTCTGGGCAACCTGTTCCAGTACCTTACTACCCTCACAGTGAAGAATTTCCTCTTAATGTGTAATCTAAATCTATCCTCTTTTAATTTAAAACCATTGCCTCTTGTCCTATCATTATCTGCCCGAGTAAAGAGTCCCTCTCCATCTTTTCATAAGACCACTTTAAGTACTTAAAGGCCACAGTGAGGTTTCCCTGTAGCCTTCTCTTCTCCAGGCTGAACATCTCCAGCTCTCTCAGCCTTTCTTCATAGGAGAAGTGTTCCAGCCCTCTGATCATCTTTGTAGCCCTCCTCTGGACTCGCTCCAACAGGTCCACATCTTTCTGGTGCTGTGGGTTCCAGAGCTGGATGCAGTACTCCAGGTGGGGTCTCATGAGGGCCGAGTAGAGGGGAACAATCACCTCCCTCGACCTGCTGGTCACATCTGTTTTGATGCAGCCCAGGACACAGGTGGCCTTCGGGGCTGCACGCGCACACTGCTGGCTCATGTTGAACCTTTTGTCCACCAGAACCCCCAAGTCTCTCTCCGCAGGGCTGCTCTCAATGCATTCTTCTCCCAGGCTGTACTCATGTCTGGGATTGCCCCGAGCCAGGTGCAGCACCCTGGTCTTGGACTTGTTGAACCTCATTTGGTTCACCTGGGCTCACTTCTGAAGCCTGTCCAGCTCTCTCTGAATGGCATCCCTTCCTTCTTTTGTATCAACTGCACCACACAGCTTGGTGTCATCTGCAAACTTGGTGAAGGTGCAGTCAATGCCATCATCTATGTCATTGATAAAGATAGTGAAAAGCCCCTGTCCCCACACAGACCCCTGAAGGACACTGCTCATCACCGGCCTCCATCTGGACATAGAACCATTGACCGCTACTCTCTGGGTGGGGCCATCGAGCCATTTCCTTATCCACTGAATGGTCCACCCTTCAAATCCATATCTTTCCAGTTTAGTGATCAGGTTGTGGTGTGGGACTGTGTCAAAAGCCTTACAGAAGTCCAAGTAGATGGCATCAGTTGGTCTTCCCTCGCCAACTGATGGAGTCACTCCATCACACAAGGCCACCAGATTGGTCAGGCATGATCTACCTTTGGTGAAGCCATGCTGGCTGTCACGGATCACCTCCTTGTCTTGCATGTGCCTTAACACTCTCTCCAGGAGGATCCATTCCATGATCTTGCCAGGCACAGAGGTGAGGCTTACCAGTCTAAGTTCCTCAGGTCTTCCTTTCTGCCCTTATTAAAAATGGGAGTGATGTTTCCCTTTTTCTAGTCACCGGGAGCTTCACCTGACTGCCAGGACTTTTCAGATATGATGGAGAGTGGCTTGGCAACTACATCAGCCAGTTCCCTCCGGACCCTGTGTCGTGGTTCGGCCCCAGCCGAGCCCCACGCAGCCGCTCGCTCACCGCCCCGGCAGCGAAACACGGGGCAGAATAAGGCAACAAAAGGGCAAATGGCTTCGAGTTGAGGTAACGGCCGTTTAAGGGGCCGACAAAGGGAGAGGGGAAATGACAATAGGGCTGCAATAATTATCCCGGGATGTAAACAACCGCGATAACAAACGCAGTACTTTACCGACCGACGACCCGACAGACCAGACGGACCAGAGGCGCAGCCCGCAGCGAGACCGTCCCGGAGCAGCCCCGGGCCCCTCCCGGGCCAGTCCCTTTATAGGGGCGTGACGTCACGTGGTGTGGAATAGCGGCCGGCCCGGCCCGGCTCGGCTCACCTGGCCCGGGCCTGAGCATTAACCCCGGTCTGGCCAGAGCCAGGACACCCTGGGATGCACATCATCACGCCACATAGACTTGTAGTTGTTAAGTTGCATTAGGAGGTCCTGCACCTGCTCTTTGCTTACAGTGGGAGGGACTCCGCTCCCGGAGCCTTGTCTAGAGGTTCGGGGACTTCAGAGACATGGGAACCCTGATTGTCAGTGAAGACTGAGGCAAAGAAGTTGTTAAGTACCTCAGCTTTCTTCATGTCTGTTACCAGTTCTCCATCTTCATTTGTCAGAGGCGGTACACTCTCCTTAGTCTTTCTTTTCTGGTCAATGTACCTGTGGAACTTGTTAGAATTTTAAAACGTAGAAAATATTTGATAGTTTTGCTTTATGTGAGGGCTGTTGATCAATGATATGTCTGGACCTAGTTGGCTGGCAACCGGGATATTATGCTTTGCTATTTGCTTTGTTGATCATGGGCATCATCTATGGCGATCTTATTTTGGTTCAGGTCAGTGACCAACCTTAAACGTCCTATGAATTCTTGGCAAGGCCAGGCTCAGCTAGGAATCAATGACTCAGAAAACTCCTTTATCAGGACTCCATGGGAAGATGAACAGCTTCCACTGTGTTTCTGGTGTCACAGGATGCTTGCTGGGACTTTGCAGCCAGAACAGGCAGTCTAGGGAGCATAGAAGCTCTTTTGGGAGGGCAGCAGCCCTTTGGAGACATTAAGCAGGCATTAGAAGAAAGAGCTTTTTGTGATTGAGGTGTAAATTATAGGTAATATTAATTACTTGAGATTGTAGCAAATTTGCTGCCTTGCCAATCATTGCTGTGGTTGGAGAGTGATTTTTCCAGCTGATGTTACCTCCTGATTGCTCAGAACTTTTTTGAAGAATAATGGTAATTACCTAAGGGAAGAAGACTGCTTGCTTGGCTCCCCTTCTGTCTGAATGACTTCAGTCATGAAGAAGAGAGAGAATCCACCTTCTGCAAGGTTTTGTGTCTTAAGTACTTCTATTCTTTGAGGCAACGTGAAGGTTTTACAGTTATGAAAATTAGGAAATTTCAGTTGTAATGAAAGCCATGCTTTCAGAAAGGAGAGATATGTCTAAGACGGTACAAAAACTATCTGGGGAAGCCCTCCGCACGGGACTGGTGCCAGCACATCTGTGACCTGTGTGAAATGAACTGCAGTCTGACGTCTCAGTGTGTGACTTTCTTCCACTTACTTTTGATTAAATGTGGGTGTTTATGTTGGAAAGAGCAGATGAAAGTTTTGAATTGCAGGAAGGCAAAATGAAAAAAAAAAAAAGGCGTTTCAAGGATGTATTTATGTCTTTGCAATGTAACACAGAACTTGATGAGTGGAAATTTCCTGTCAGAAATCTGTGAGAATTTGTAAGACGTTAGCAGCATCATAAAAAGAAGTGCAACTTCGTCTTTAGAAAGGTTCAGATTATTATCACTGTTTATCTTTCAAGTTAATACAAATCGGCTATAAGTCCCTGAAGTGCGAGCAGTAAATACTGAACGGACAGCAATTGCTCTGAAGCTGTTGGAGCAAGATTTTGGGGCCAGTAGCACTGTTACCTTCAGATATTTGTGTCTCTAAGACATGCAAACTGGGGCACTTTTGTCTGGTTTAGTCATAATAAACCTTAAGGGGTTTTTGCCTCCTTAGACCCTTGCCTCAACCGAAACGTCAGCGTTCACTGTCAGTTGGGGTAATAGACTCATTTAACTCCTTTCTTTTGACTCTAACTTGCTTAAATTCATGAAAAGCTGACATATGGCTGGCCTCCCTGTGGTAAACAGCAGTTGAGTCACACTCTGTTTAGAAGACCTCTTTTCCTTTTGTGTGCCCACTGAAGATTTGTGCCTGATTAGTACGTGCCTCACCTACTGAAGTGACCAGTCTGGTCAAGGGAGAGTCAAGTGCACTGAAGGGCGTGAGGCGGGCTAGAGTGGAGACAGAGCCAGACAACAACTTTCCTGTAATACGGCACTTCTGGTTTCGTGGTCCTCCATAGGCTGGTGAACACCAGAAACCTTTCCAACAGACGGTTGCAGTTTTCAAAATTAAATAGAAAGTGAGTGAGAATGTGCAGTAACTTCAGTGGGATGGGAGTCTCTTGGGGGTGCAATGTCACTGAACATTTACTATTTATATATCAAAAGGAATTTGTATGTTTTGTTTGTCTTATGGAAAAAAAAAAAGAAAAAAGGCACCAAATGGTAAAAAAAATCTAAAACTTTTAAACTGTGTTCAATTTAAGAAAGATCTCAAGCCAGCACTTAAACAAACTGTTTAGTTACTGTCAAAGTGATCAAGACAACATTTAGACATTGAAATATTTATGGTCAGATGCCTTACAAAGCGAATAAAAACATTTGGATATAAATAACCATTGGCCTTTCAGTAACAGACAGCTTTGTAGGAAAATAACAAAATAATCTCTTGTTTTGATAGCATGTGAAAAATCCTCCCTGTAGTTGCATGAAGTGCACATTCAGAAACAGAAGTGCACAGTTAGAACTGTGATTAAAAGCCCTAAACTGATCTGAATTTATTAGAAGTTGCTTGTGATCAATTTGCATAGAGAAAGTATAAAAAGGAAATGCAGGAAAGAGAATTTCAGACTGAACTATTTATTTTTCCCTTACTCAAATACACAAACACAGTTTGGTCTTAAGTACCTGTTCCTCTTTCAGCACTAGAGGCAAGCAAAGAGTTGAAGAGTGCTACTCCTTTGGGGCAGGAGTATTTTTAGTGTTGTTTAAGTGAAAAAACAAAACAAAACAAGAACAAACAGTGTGCTAACGCAAGGTCACAGCCTGCCCTCATAGATGGCTGCAGCTCCTGTTGGCATCCTGAAGAGGCAGTGGGGACTTCAAGTGTTTGCACCTGTGTTGGATTTGGCTTTAGTCTGACTGAAAGGGAGTTTTAAAAAAAACCTCTTCAGGGAAAGCTGCATTAGCTGGCAAAAAGTGTACTTTACCTAGGTTGTAGTCGTTGGTGATTTCAAAGGGTGAGAACCGCCTTCTGCCTTCAAGCTGGGGAGTGTGCAGCAGCGTAAGGACTTGGCTATGATTTTCATTAGAAAATCAAGTTGTTTAAAAACCTGTGTGAATCAGTCAGAGAAAGTCTGCAGGAAAGCAACAAGAGGGATCAGAGATCTTCAAGTCATGACCTGTCCAGTTAAAAAATAAATGTTTAATAAAAACTTGGATGGGCTATTTTCCTCAAGTAAATGAAGGCTGTTGCCATGAACATGGAATAGTCTGTTCTCCGCAGGCAAGGTAAAGGGAACAATAACAGGCTTCAGTTGCTGTGGGCAAGATCCAGGCTAGCACGAGGAATATTGTGCCTGCTGGTAAGACTAGGGGAGCACTGGTGCAGACTGCATGGTGAGTTTGCTGAGACCTCGCCACAGGGGGTGGTTAAGAATGTATTAGATAAACATGGGCTGGGGGTGATGCAGATAAAGGCACAAGTTCAGTGGGGTCAGAGTGTAGGCTGGGTAATCACTTACTCTGCCTCTGTTTTCATGGCGCAGCTTCCTGGTATGGAGGATGCACATCAGCGGCATCCCTTCATGGCAGGGGTCCAGACAAGTCCACATGCCCCAGCAGTGAGGATTTCTGGCACTGCCTTGCTCAAAAGGAGTGATTTTCCCAGGAAATGTGTTGGAGGTCATGTGTTCTTGACATTGTCTGACAATATACATTTATTTGTAATCCTGAAAGTCAAATGTTTAAATTACTTATTTTCTTCCCTTAATACACACAACTCTGAGGCAGATGAGAGAGTTTGCCATTATATAATAGTTGTGTAGTACAGAGACAAAAATACAAAAGAAAACCAGAAAAATGCACACAAGTAGAAAAATGTCACTATGTTGCACCAGAGCAATAGACATTTATGCTGTTCAGAGACAATACTGTCTGTTACATGCACTTTATCAGGTAACAGGGAGTTGCAGTTGGTGTTTAAATATTACGAACATCTGTTCCTGGTTATCAAAGAAAAACTCTAGGGCAACCACAGACAGCGACACCATGTTTCTAGGGTTCATGTGAGCGTGTTGCAAATAGCTGCGTAGCTTCTGATAAGAGTGAGCCACATCTGTCTCATCTGCCCACAAAGGGCTCAGGCAACACCTCACATATAGTTTTATTCATCAAAACAAAATTCAAAGACCACCACAAGTAAAACAGTTTCTTTACACATTGTAACTTAAGATTGTAAGACACCTTTGCTTTAAAATTTGCTAAAAATCATGCGCTTTTTTGTTGTTGTTCCTCTAATTGAGCTTACTTTTTAATTTTGTATGCAACTGGGTGTGGATTAGCACTTATTTTAAATTGTTTTGTCATGTCTGTTCAATCAGAATAACCTCGTTATGCTCTTTTAAGTGCTCTTTTTGGGACAGAAGAGAGGTTTAAACAAGTTCCTGTTATTAACCAGCATCAAGACTGACTGCGATTCTCATGGTACTTTCAGTTTTTGTCATAGCCATTATTAAATTCTTTTTTCTCTTATCACTTACATGGAAATGGGAAGTACTGCTATCCCCATAGAACAGATGAGTCAGTAGAACAGAGGAACTTAAAACAATAGCATGAACATCTGCATTCTTAATCATATTTCTTTTAGTATTAAAGAGAGCCGGATACAGTCAGATGAATCAATTAAAACATGTAAATTTTTGCATTATAACACATCTCTTTTACAAGGATTCTTATATGTATAGTAATACCTGTGCATACATTTAACTGAATATGCTACTGACAACTTCAGATAAGAAGAAATTTTTAAATATGTGAGAAGGTACTAAGATTTAGTGACTTGCCTATCTCAAAATTTTATTGAAAAATAAATTTCTTAGGCACTTTGGAAATTTCAGCTCTGTTAAATAAGTGGTTGGTTATCTGAGTCTAATTCAGGTCTGCTTGAAACCCTTTGGAGGACTTCTATGAGCATACGTAAGCACGTAGATAAATAAACTTTGACTGAAAGTAACCCAGTGAATAATGGAAGCTAAGGCATTTTTCTGTTTTGGCACTGTTTGCATAACTTCACTGCCTTCCTCTTATGTTTTAAACTAATACGCAAGATAAGCTATTCATGCACGAATGTTGCTGCTTGTTTGCTAACAGAAGCAGTATTAGGCCTGTTCGTTCTAGGTGTCAGGGATGGGTGTTTTGAATTACTAAAGTGAATCTTCTGATGATCATGTGACTTTTTTTTTTTTTAGTCACGGACGTAGGTTTCTGTACGTTTGCTAATTTCTTTTGCTTTTTGAGACCCATTTGTGGTCACCCCTTCTCACATCAGAGTACATGTGAAATAAGTCTCTGGATAGCTTAATTGATGCTATTGATAACTTTTGATGCTATTGATAACTTTTGATGCGTTCATCTTGTCCTTTACAGCCACAGATCTGGTAGCTATATGCTTAGGTAATGAAGAATTACAGTAATTTTTAATCCTGCTAGACTAGGCAATTCCTTCTTTCTAGATCTCTTTCATTTTGTAGCAATGTACCCATTGCAGAGTACCCACAAAATGAAGCTTATCATACCCATGAAGCGTTTAAGTCTATTCAACTTACAGGCTGAAGTGGAGTCTTCATCAGTCTGCTTCGAAGGAACCATCCCACCTCCCAGCTAGCTTCCACAGTTATATACAGAGCATGATGTTGTATGGTAGGGAGTATCTCTTTGGCCAGTCTGTATCAGCTGTCCTGGCTGTGCTTTCCCAGCTTCTTGTGGACCTAACAGGGCATGAAAAGCTGAAAAGTCCTTAGTGTAGATACTGCAGCTACCTAGCAACAACTGAAAACATCAGTGTGTTATCAGCATTGTTCTCGTACTAAATCCAAACCACATCAATATACCAGCTACAAGAAAGAAAATTAACTATCTCAGCTGAAACCAGGACAGTGTCCACCCCTTATTCCATACCATCATGCCCAGGTCCTGTGCTTCCCAATACATTCCAAATAATCAGCATCACTTTTTCTGTCTTATGATATGTACATACAGATATCATTCATTTAGTCTGTGAGGCATCCCTCTAGAATGTCCATTGAGTTCATTTAGTCTCTTCTGGACTCCATCTGTCATAACAGTCTCTCGGAACAGGGGCAGTGGTGTGTGATGGTGGATTGCTGCATCCCTTCCTTGATGGCCTGTGGTGCCATGGGCCCATCAAACTATAAATAATTCACCTTTATGTTGCCAATCCAAGTCCACCCGAGCCACTTCAATCTTAGCAGTCTGATCCACTTGCTGGTTGCTTTAATGTTCCTCAGTGGCCCAACTCTTGGGTACGTGAGCATCTATCTACATGACATACTTTCATGACCAGCTTTTTTAGCTGGGCAGCAGTATCTTGCCATAATTCGGCAGCCCAGATGAGTTTGCCTCTGCGCTGCCAGTTACTCTGCTTCCACTGCTGTAACCACCTCCAACAGGGCATTTGTCACCATCCATGAGTCAGTATAGAGGTAGCGCATCAGCTACTTCTCTTTTTCAGCAGTATCTGGAGCCAGCTGTATGGCTTTCAGCTCTGCAGACTGACTTGATTCACCTTCTCCTTCAGCAGCTTGGCAGCTTGTCGTGTAGGACTCCAGCCTTCCACTTCCGATGCTTTGCTATGATGTGACAGGATCCATCAGTGAACAGGGCATATTGCTTCCTGTTTTCTGGTAGTTCATGTTATAGTGGAGACTCTTCAGCAAGCATCATCTTCCCCCCCCCGTGATATTCTGAAGTCTTTGCCTTCCAGCCAGTCCATGGTCAATTCCAGAATTCCTGGGTGACTGGGGTTTACTATTCAAGCCCACTATGTCAGTGCAACCCACATACTCCACGCAGCATCAGTAGCATGGTGTGTAGAGGGGACCCTCTCTTTGAATATCCAGCCCAGCACCGGCAGTCGGGGTGCCAGGAGGAGCTGTGCTTCAGTACCGATCACTTCTGAAGCAGTTCAGAACCCCTTCACACGCTGCCAATATCTCTTTTTTCCTCTGTTTCCTCAACTCCAAAAACCCAGGAGTTGACCTTGAGTCTCCCGTGGTGCTTTCTGCCAGAGACTCCAGGTAAGGTCATTCTCCGCGCCTGCGGTGTAGAGCGCATTCTTCACATCTGGTCCTGCTCGGACTGGCCCAAGGGCCACCGCATGAACTGCTTCCTGTTTAATTTGTTCAAAGGCTTTTCATTGCTCAGGGCCCCATTTAAAAAATCTTTATTCTTCCAGGTCCCTTCATAAAGAGGGTTTACAGTTAAACTGTAGTTGGGAATGTGCATTCACCAGAAACCCACAATGCCTAAAAAAGCTTGCGTTTCCTTTTTGCTAGTCAGTGCAGATGTGGCTGGTCTTCTGTTCATGACATCCACTGGGATCTGATGACAACAGTCTTGCCATTTTATTCCTAAAATCTGGATCTCCTGTGCAGGTCCCATGACCTTACTTCATTTTATGACAAAACCAGCTTTCAAAAGGATTTGGACTATGTTCTTCTTTTTCTCAAAAACTTCTGCTGTGTTGCCCCATACAGTGATGACATCAGTCCAGGTGCTCTGGAGCTTCACCCTTTTCCAATGCAGTCTGAATCAGCCCGTGGCAAATGGTGGGGCTGTATTTGCACTCCTGGGACAGTCGATTTCAGGGGTACTTGATGCCTCTCCAGGTGAAAGCAAACTGTGGCCTGCACTCTGCCGCCAAAGGGATCGAGAAAAATGCATTAGCAATGTCAGTTGTGGTGTGCCACTTGGCTGCCTTTGACTCGAGTTCATACTGAAGTTCCAGCATGTCTGGCACGGCAGCACTCATGGGCGGCGTGACTTCATTCAGGCCACAGTAGTCTACTGTCATCTCTCCCTTGGACTTCTGCACTGGCCATATGGGACTGTTAAAGGGTGAACAGGTTCTGCTGATCACTCCCTGACTCTTCAGTTGACGAATCAGCTTATGGATGGGAATCAGGGAATCTCGATTGGTGCAATATTACCACCAGTACACCGCTGTGGTAGCAAATGGCACCTGTTCTTCAACTCTCAGCAATCCCACAACAAAGGTGTCTTCCAAGAGACTAGGCAAGGTCGACAGCTGTTCATTTCCTCTGTCTCCAAGGCAGCTATACCAAAAGCCCACTGGTACCCTTTTGGGTCCTTGAAATACTCTGTCTGCAAGTAGTCTACGTCCAGGATGCATGGAGCCTCTGGGCCAGTCACAGTGGATTGCTTTTATCAGTCATTCCCAGTTAGACTCAGTTCAGCCCCCAGTACAGTCAGCTGTTGGGATCCCCTTGTCACTCCAGAAATACAGATGGGTTCTGCCTCTTCACAGCTTGACAGCATTGCAGCACTTTGTGCACTGGTCTCCACTAGAGCCTTATACTCTTGTGGGTTTCGTGTGCCAGGCTTTCAAATCCACAGTCCAGTAAACCTCGTTGTCCCTTTCATGCACCTGACTGGATGCAGGGCCTCTCCAATCCTGGTCATAGTATTTGTTACTGACGAATGGATTCATACGGTGCACGTGGGTTCAAATCCCATTCTTGTTATTCACTTGAAAGTACGAATCAGAAGCTTCTTCCATAACATCAGAAATAAGATGAGCCCTCTTACTCTGTCTGGGGAACTGGACCAGCAATTTTCCTGGAAGAACCCCCATTTCTGAGTGATTGTTTTTCATTGCCATTCATGTATGGGTGCCTGTAGGGTTGAAGTAGGTTTTCCATCCCACTTCATGTCCTCTCTGTGGTAGTGCAGATAAAACCACAGGGTGCCTCATGGTGTGTATCCTCTGTATCCTCTCTCTTGAGCAGAGGAACACTTACTCCTATTAGCTGAGACACTAGTCTATACAAGCAGAGAATTGGAGGTATCCTTTTTGAGTTGGTGGACCTCCCATGACAGTTTTTCAAACAGGTGTTTGGATTTTTTGAACAGTCTTTCCGCAGCTGAGACACAGGTCTGTAGGGAGGAAGAGAGATTTTCTTCATATTGCTGCAGTTGGCCAGCCACTTCATTCATTGTTGGTGCCTCTTTGCCTTTTCAGTCCATTACTGGGACGATTTGGTATATGCCAGTGATGTGCTCTGTACAAACCTCTTGTCACATGGGTCAGATACCTTGGACTTCATCTAGATATGTGAGTAACTGCATGTTGTCTGGGTCATATGATGATGATTACTATTATTATAATAAATCAAGCGACGCACAAATGCAATTGCTCACCACTTGCAGAAAAAAACCCAAAGCGCTGATACCCAGTCTGTTTCCGAGCAGCAGTTCTGCCTCCTTGTACATGACTTCCCCAGTTGTGTATGGATCATGATGTGATATGGTGGGGAAAGTCCCTTTGGCCGGTCTGGGTCAGCTGCCGTGGCTGGGCTCTCCCAGTTCTTGTGCACCTGGCAGGGCGTGAGAAGCTGAAAAGGCCTTGGCTTACTGTAGATACAACAGCTACCTACCAACAGCTGAAAACGTCAGTGTGCTATCAGTATTACTCGTGTGCTAAATCCAAAACACAGCAATATACCAGCTACTAGAAAGAAAATTAACTCTCAGCTGAAACCAGGACATAAGGTCCCAGGTCTAGGGTGAGTATTTTGTGTCACTGCTTGGAAGTTTCTCGACATACTCTTTCCTCTTAAGGCAGTGACACAAGAACTGCCTGGCGAGCATGGTGTTCTTACAGTTCATCCCTGTTCACTTGGGGTGGAATATTTCCCCTTCGTGTCTCTCAGTGGATGTTGCAACTACCAGAGTGGCATCTCTAATAATTATTTTTTCCTGTTTTGATCTCCTCTAAGGAAGTGGTCCTTTAGAAGCTTATTACATAAAAATCGCATTCTTTTACTCAACAAAATGTGTGTTTTAAATTCCACCTTGCCTGCTGACAGCAGCAGAAAATACAGTGTTACTGTTTTTCTTCTGGTCTTGTTAGAGTTGCAGAGGCAAAAGTTTCTATTCAAATTAACGTACAGTGAACACACTGATGGAGCTCAGCACCCCCCATCTGTTCCGTAAGTGCATAGTTCCTAACTGTGTGCCTAAGTTCAGATGTGATCTTTATGCCTCTTCAGAAACGTATACGCTCTGCAGAGCAAGGATGGACACAAGCTTCTAAAGCTTTGCTCATTTGCAGTCCTGGGCTACCAGTGGCTCCTGCAGCGCTGGCCTGGACTCCTTCCCAGCTTTTTATACCCTGGGTAAATGGGTACTGAAAACTGCTTGACACTGCCAGTGCAGGTATCAGATATTATATAGCTGTACTCATTAAAAGTGTCTTTTTTTTAACTTATGTATTGAAAGCATGTCAGGTTTTAGTCCCCCACCCCAAATTTAGGTTAGAGAACAGGGAAAGGTTCTTCACGGAGAGGGTGGTCAGGCACTAGAACAGGCTCCCCAGGGCAGTGGTCACCACACCGAGCTTGGCTGAGTTCAAGCAGCATCTGGACGACACTCTCAGTCATCTGCTCTGATTGGGCTCATCCTGTGTGTAGGTGGGAGTTGGGCTCGATGGTCCTTATGGGTCCCTTCCAACTCGGGATGTTCTATGATTCTATGACTTAACTTCCTCAGCTGACGTTTAAGCAGACATTCATCACCTGTTACTTACTGTGAATTGGCAACATGCAACTGTTTAATTACCATAGTTCACTTGACCTTTGGTAACTTGTTAAACCCTCAGATCTTGATCACGTGTGTCTGAATCCTGCTAACAGTTTAAACAAGTAATTGCAAAGAAGCAAGATAAAGGATTGGACTAAGGTGATTGAAAGTGGTGATAGAGCTTGTAAGTGTTTCTATGAGTTCAGCTAACAGCTTGGCTAGACCCTGAGCTCTGGTAGTTTAATTTGGAGTATGTTTCTAAGCTGATTTTGTTTGATTTGGTAAAAAAGATTGTGTGTGTTCTTATTTTGAGTTAATTAGGATAGCTTTAGCTGAACTTCACTTAATTAGACGCAAGTTTATGCTGAACTGAATATGTTATTCTTACGGTGAAGTAAGAATCTGTAAGAAAATATGGCTGTTCCTGAACCAAACTGATTTGTGAGAGATGAGATTGTAGTGAAGCATTTATTTCCAAAATGATAAATACTTTGTATATTTAACTATGTTTCTATGTTGTTTCTCTGAAAACAAACTGCTCTAGTCCTTTTTCAAGTATATGTTTGACCCAAAGTTTTGTAAAATACTCAAAAATAGTATGCTAATTTGCAAAGTCATCTTCACTTGGTCTCTCAGTGCCTTTTTCTGTCGGATGTCATTAAGCTCTATCGCTGTAGTATTTACGTGTTCTATTGTAACCAAGATTTGAACTCTGACCTAGCAGCGTTACTCTAGCTCTATCATGGAGCATGGGAAATGGCCTTTGTCTGACGCTGTCTACCCTCTGCTTTGTGTTGTATGCTCTGCACAGCCCATATTACTACTAGATAAACGCCATGTGAGCAGTTGAGTATTGGGTTTTACCTGTGCATTTTTCTGCCAACCCAGAAAGAACATTCTTCGATTCTTGGATGCTGAAAGAGATGTTTCAGTGGTCAAAAGCAGCTTCAAGCCAGGAGACATAATCCACTATGTGCTGGACAGACGTCGCACCCTGAATATTTCTCAGGATTTGCACAGCCTTCTCCCTGAAGTTTCCCCAATGAAGAATCGCCGATTTAAAACCTGTGCAGTTGTTGGGAATTCTGGCATCCTGCTGGACAGTGGATGTGGAAAAGAGATTGATAGCCATGACTTTGTAATAAGGTGAGTTTTCATCTGCTGTTGAAGATGCAGCCTGCTATGTTTCTTGGACAACAACTGAGAAAAATGTTGTAATCTGAGATACAGATTTCTGGCATTATCTGAAATTAATTTGAAACAGTATCCTTCACTGGGTGATTCTCCAAATTTAAATGCTATCCATATTTTTGACAAGAAGATTATTTTTACAGTGAAAATAAAACAAGTGTCAGAGGAGAGAGGTTTGTGCCACTTATTTTTGCTCTTTGTTGATTTTATTCCAGACAAAATAGAATAGAGCAAATGCAAAATACTCTTTCTTAGATCTTGCCCAATAAAGATGGCCTACTGTAAATTACTACATTACAATATGTGCAGCATGAGGTAAAATTTCAGTGTGATGTATTGATGTCGAACCACATGGCTGGCATCAAGGTAATTGGAAGTCACACATCTAAATCCCTTCACATGGCTCTAAAAATGTGCCCCGCATTTTGGGGAAAGATGTTGATGTGCTTCAGTTTTTATTCATTCTTCAAACACGCACAATAGAATATCTCTGGACTTGACATATCAATAGGAAATAAAGAGGAATAGCTGGCCTCATTTGACAGCCTGGAATTATGTGGATATAGAGAAGGTTGTGCAAGAGGGGTCCTTTTGCTTTTGAAGCAGAAGTTTCTGTTGGTTTGATTTTAGAAGGGCAAAAGGGCAGAAAGCAGAAGGGCAATGACAAAACGATATAACAATAGTTGCCATTGCTAGTTACTTGCTTTTTCTTCCCTTACCTTGAAGAAAGGTAATAGCAAAAAATATCAAAAGGATATGGAAAAGAAACATTACAGTTTTTCAGTACATAAACAGGATTTACACATGCAAATTGCGTTTTATTAGAAAAGTGTGCTAGCAAGTGGCTGCTGGAACAGTAACTCACCAGTCTTTCCACTATAGTCTTTCAAATTAGCGTCCTGATTGCAGAAGGAATCAAAAAAATAAATACCACATTTTTGAAGCTCATTTAGCCTATTGTATGCTTCTGTACTATCTCAGAGATGAAATGTGATTTGTTTAACAGAACTACAGAAAAAAGTTTATTTCAGAAGGCAAGGTACATACTTCAATCATGCACTGAATTTCTTTGAAGTCATCTCCATGCTCTTCTCAGTGTTTTAACTAGCCATGAAACTAGTTGATGATATCTGATAGGAGATTTTAACTCGTTCAAGCCATGTGGAGTAAAGATAATATTCTTAAAGAATTGTGTATGAATAAAAGAAAATGGTGAAGCTTAATAGGAACATGAGGAAGTTGCTACTCAGTTATTTAGACTGGAGAAACATCTATCATATAGTGTATGACTAATTAGACTGATGGCATTGTGGATAATAATCTTTGTAAGGTTCTGGGAATAGAGTACTTGGCCCTGCAGCCTACAGATAGTTTTAATACAGTGAAATTTTTTTTATTTACAAGTCAAAGTCAAAAACTTTTTAGAAGTTCACAGATTATCTCACAGGTTAAACTATATGATATTTATTTATGTATGTCTGGATGGCGGCATAGGTATGTCACATCTGTTTAAAGTAAACAGTTAATTTGTATTTCGAGTTAAAGAAAAAGGCAAGGCATTCTTCAGAGTCACAGTTTCCTACATTACTCTTCTTCCATTTAAAAAAGCTGTACGCAACATGATACCTAATCACACCATCTAACGACACTGGCATACTTGGTAACCACTCACCTCTATTGCTATTAGGATTCTGGTATTAAAGTGTACTGTGACACTCAGTTGTGCTCTTTGCTTTCAGCTGATTTTTCTAGAAGTAAAATCCACTCATTCTACTTGCCACCTGACATTCTGAAAAGCAGTTACTGTATGCAGCTAGGAGTATAGGCTGATGAACAAAACTTATAGACTGTCCTGATGCTGAGTGCATTATGCCTTTGTCCTGTGACAAGTATGTCATACCGTTTTGGCTAAATATATTACCCGGGTGATTTAGATAGGGCTGTATGTTCTTTCTGAGATCTGAAAACACAAGTGTGTGGTTTTGAGAGAGTTGTTTCTAATAGCAGCAGTTCTAATGTTAGATCTAACACCAACAGTACCATTAATTTAGTGATAGTGAAGATCTGTGAAAGTGAAGAGGACACAATAGACATCCACCAGTAATTGTATTACAGTACAATAAACTCAGTGTCGTGAGTTTTAATGTTCCTATAAAGGTGGTATAAAGATGTTAGTATTAACTGATAAAGACACAGAATACACACTTTATGAAGGGTAAAGAAGAATTTCAGTACCTAGCACTTTAATTAATTTAAGGTTGATTGTATCTGTCAATGTCTTTGAAAGTCATCCAATGTTACTAATAGCTGTCTATCTTCCTTTGAGATATTCCAGCGTATTCAGTGCCTTCTATATAATCATGTCTCTCAAAGAACATTGATCCAACAGAGACACAGGATAATTAGAATACTTCTATTATGAAAAATATTTAAAAACAGGCACCTAAACTGGAGTCAAATAATAAGCATACCTGCAAGCCAACATAGAATTCTGTCAGCAATTTTTACAAGTAAAATAATACAAGTATGCATAAATAAGGGTAATTTTTGCAAGCGAGGTAATGTCTTATCAGCATAAGCAGATTTACTGAACACTTTAAAGTGGCTTGTTTTTAATTACTTGGCCTTATTTTGTCCTCAAAACATCAGAAATCAAGAATCTAGGGGCATATCTTCTGCTCGGATAAAATAGATTAGTTCCACAAGTTTAGCGAAGTCGTGCCTATTTTGGCAGTAGAAAATGTGACCCCTCTGATTAAAATGGGAAGCAAGGAGACTCTTTGCTACTAAAAAAAACACCTGTGCTGACTATAAATTATTTACTGTTTCCTGTATTCCTTTCTTTTTTACCTCCTATGTTTTTACACCCTGTTACATGACTATTGATCCTTGCACCTCTACTCCTTTTGTAGTGGTGAGCTAAAGCATGCTTCGTTGTGATACTGTACCCAGAAACAGTCTGAAGCATTCAAGAATCTCTGATTCTGTAAAACAATGAAAAACATGAGATAATCAACCAGATTACATTTAAAATGTATGCATGGCACAGTGTTCTTGCAGATGTTTTTCTTACGGTACAGTTTGCAGCTGTTGCTCTAGCTGTTGGGTCAGATATATGGTACTTGCTCCCTGTGAGAGTTAATTGCAATAAATCTTATTCACCCATTGTCTGCAATGTTCTCATGTCAGGGCTGTTAGCTGACATGTTCTTACAGAACAGATGAACCTGTAATAGTAAGTGGTACATTTTGAAATGCAGTGGTCACGTAGGACTTCCTGAAAGATACAACTGTATTTTGGGTAAATGCTAAATAACAATACTAGCTGTTGCCAAGTAGAAATTTTTAGATTCCTGGAATTACTCTGGCAGTCAATACCAAAAAGAACACAGTTCAGCTTTGAGTTCAGAATTTGAACAGTGCCAAAGATCAGAATAAATCTTCCTCTTTTTGTTGTGTTTTTTTTTCCTTTTAATTAATGGAAGTCAATATTTATGATGGGAACTTTTCAACAGCAAGGTCAAGTCAAGTTTAGGAGTTATTTGGTTAAAAAACAGACCAATAAAACCCCCCAAACCTAGTAAATAACCTTGTGTTTTTTCTCATGGTACACGATTCTGGAAAAGTCCCTTTAATTTCGATTTGACTGTATGGAGAACAGACCTGTTGAGTGAATCTGTTTGGCTAGTTTAGGACTGCTCTGACAAGGAACAGACATGAGAGGATATTAATTGATTCTTTCTTTGGATTGAAGTGTCTAGTTTATATGTTATCTTTCTCCCATTGGGAGTGTTTTCCTGCTAGCTCTGTCAGCATCTAGGAACCAAGTTGCCTGTTTTTGCCATCATTCGTGATAAAATTTTGCTGTGCAAATGCAGCTCTTATTTTTCCAGTGTCCTTTCACTTTCATTCTTGAACTTGGCAATTCTTGTGGTTAGTGAAATTGACATGAGAAAAACTTGTAGTCCTTTAATAAATATCTTATTTTATCCTATGCAAAGAGGAGGATAATCTGTTTGACTTCCTCTCTGATGTCTTGGTTTTGTGGACAATTGTAGTATGAGAAGACGACTGTGTGTCTGTTCAGAAAGAAGAAAAGAACAGACCTATCCATACCACAGAGGTGTGTTTACTCATTTTGGGAGAACAATTTAATTTTCTCTACTCATCTTAATATGTGAGCAGGGAGTGGTCTCAGCTTCTTTCTTCTGTTCTTTCTTCAGCTGCTCCTTTGGCTAATGGGGAAAAAAAAATTCTAAATTTGTCAGAACAAAAAGATTTAGGATATTAACGCGCTTACATTCTGGAACTTCTTTTTTTAATAACTTGTATCAGCTTTTATGTCCAAAAAAATTGATTTAATACACCTTGGTTGAAGCATAATCTTTATGCTAGTGGAGTTGGATGCTCTGAGCCAGCAGATCTACTGAAAGCAAAATTGCTGATTTTACAGACTTACTTTAAAGCATGATTCTTCCCTTAAAAACAGCATTTGAATACATCATGACTAGCTCATTAGACTTTTTTCAAATCTCAAATGTGGCAGCTCTGTTTTTGCACTCTGTCTCTTCCTACAAATTGTTACACTACGTTGAAACATTAAATGAAAGCAGAAGAAAGCCAGAAAGCTATTGTCTTTAGATGTTCTTGCTCAGTGATTTGGGTGCCTGAGAAAGGGGAAGCATCCCTGCAGCTGTTCAGTGTTTCCAGTCAAGTTAGACATGGGTGGCCTCCACCTCAGAGGAAATTTGGAGAAGGCCTGACTTCTTGTGCCCACAATTTCCCTTTTTGGCTTACCCTCACAATTTCTTTAGCTACTGGAAGAGTGTTTTCGTGACCCCTGCTCCAGGCAGCTTGTCGTGGGGTGAGAGCTGATACCTGTTTTCTTACGGAGATCAGTCAGTATGTAGCAGCTGGTGCTACCTGCTCTGATGGGCCACAGTACTAGGTACCCTCCATAAGCATTTAGAGTTCCAACTGTAGTGCACCTTCTTTTTCTTTTCTTTTTTTTTTTTAAGGACATTAATTCTAGTAGGTGATACGGAAGGAGGTTTAAGGACATGTTTAGAAGGCTAAGGAAACTGCAGTAAGAAGTAAGTTCAATAAACCCACATACAAATGATCAAAGATTCCGGAGTCGTTTCTTAAATCAGTAGGTGTCCCATGAACATCCAAATGTGAACACAAAGGGTTACTATGACTCTGCAATTATCCTGAGATAAAATGATAACATTCTTTTAAAGTTGCTTTCTCCTATTGTTGATAATGCGGAGCTTTTAATTTAGTAGTTTTCTGAACAGTTTCAAATACAGGAAAGCTTCACTAATTCATTTTTCATGGACCAAGTGTTTTGACTGAGATATGTGACAATGTTCAGAACAGTCTTAGTCTAAGCATTGCCTTTTTTTGCTGTTTTCCATTTTTCAAATGTTCAAACCACTGCTTTTTTCTACATTCCAAACTTGATCCCAGAGTGCTTCTCCAAAACAATGAAAATTATCATTTTGACTGAACTTGTTGCAAGGATAATAATGTTTTTTAACCCTTTCTGTCTCATGGTGTTGCAGAACTATTCTAATGTTTTCTATATCACAGTAGTAACACTTATAGCATTTTGATTGTTGCCCTATAGAATATGTCCTTTAGACACAGGAATGTGTAAAGGTATTTTTAGATAAAAAGGCAAGGATTCAGTATTCAGGAAATTATTACAGGAATTCCATTTCGTAGGTTTTCTGACATTAAACTAGTCTCACTATTTCACTGCTGGGTTGTTGGGTTTTTTCCATATTCAATAAACTTTCAATGATAGAAATTCTATCCTTTTTGGAGTCAAAGTGTTTTGCCATTGTTTCTAAAATACCACTTAGAGTTTTTCTGTCACTTCACTGTGCTGTGTCAATTGAGGATAACTTGCATTTCCGTCACTGCTGTTAAGGAAGATGCTTGGAAGAAAGAATTTAATGAATATCAGTATAGGTTCTAGTTTTGGCAACAAGAAGTAGTAAAGTTTATTAGCAGGTGATGTTACTAAAATGGATCTTCTAACTAAAGTGAAATCTGTCATAAATTCAAGTTTCTTGTGGACTTGTGTTATAAAAGGAGATATCAAGTCAATAATGATACATATTAAATGGTACATCTTAAGACAGCCATGATTCCTGTGTGGGAATAGAACCCGTAATTATGTTGTACCTGAGCCTCTACACAGCTTGCTACTTTTATGAGATGTTTTTGTGTCATGGAGAGAATAAGGACTGGGATGAAGTGGGATACGTCAGAGGATTCCCTGCTAATCCTGATCCTTCTAGTTAATTTGAAGCAATTTTCATTTTATCAGGAGCCAAACAAGTATACCTAACGTGCGAATTCATACGTTTTACTAATCATTAGATTCATCAAGGGGAGACAGAAGGTTTGTGCATTGTTTGTTGGGGGTTTTTTAATCTCCTTTTTTTTGGGTGTATGTGGAAGTTATCACAGTGCTGCTGCACACCTTTATTTGAAGAACCAGGTGAAATGATGGGCTACATAGACACGGGTATTAGGGTGATGTTCTTCCAATGAGTAGACCGGGTAGAGAGTTGTCCAACTGCTAGGTTATATGCTGCCTTGAACTTACTTTTTTTTTTGCCTCCTTTGTGCTTGAGCCTTGAATTTTACTTTCACATCCAAGTGTTTCTTAAAATCTCAAGAGTTTTTGAATTCAAGACTGCAGTTTTGATTCTTATAGGAATCTGGATATGAACCTGAATAGCTTGCAGGCTATCCAGGAAAGCGTCTGTTATTGATGCTACTTCAGGTAATGCCTTATGTTTCAGAGAGGTTTAATGTTATGTCTGCCAGCAGCAATCTAATTTTCATTTTTTGACTCCTCAGAGTGTATGTTGTTAATATTTTGCAATGAATATTTTTGGCTTTGCAGTACAAGGAGAAGATATTAATGAAACAAATCATATTTTTACAGCACCTTTGTGCAGCTTAGGCATTAGAGTGGTTTCTAAATATTTATTTCAACCTGTAAATCTCAAGAGCACAGATTGTTGAAGGATTAACAAGCCTACAGATTCGTGGCCAATTCATGCGTTAATACTGTGTGTAGAATGTTCTTTTAGTTCACAATATCAATTAAAATGGAAATTGTAATCACTTTTACTCCAGCAATTTTTTATGGTTTTCTTTTAAAATTAACTTGAAAAAGAATGCAGGTGTATGGCCTATGAATATTCTGTGTTGGGCATTTGAGTGTATATACATGAGCTATATGTTTATTAGTGACCAGTTAAGCTCAACTGAATTTCTGTGGAATAACTGACTTGTCATCTGAGTGTATTTTTGTCAATATGATTTCATTACTTTATTTGTGAAGCCCAGCTCTCTAATAAGTTTGTTGTGGATATGTTTGGGCCATAAAGGAGTCTCAGCAAACCCAGGTTTGATTACTTTCATGTCAGTGTAGTATAGCAGCACTTACTCTATTTTTCAGTGTTTTTTCATGGCATGCAACTCCAGCTGTTGGAATTTTTGTTCTTTTTTTCCCATGCTTTTTCTTAATATATCCCTCTGTAACTACTGTATACAACAGACAGTTGTGGAAGAAGCAGACTTTTTGTCCTGTGTATTTTAGGATCTGAGTTTTGCTACAGATACCCAAATACCATGTGATATTCAGCCTTGAACTATTTTTTTTCCTTTTACCTCTATACGTCTTTTTAGTGATAGTATTACAGTGCATGTTCCTTTTAAAAATCTTCTGCTATCACACTGAAAACTCACATGTGGGAATCTCTGCATTTTTACTATGATATATATATTTTTCATATATAAATGTTTACCTTTCAGGATCACGATTATACATGAATTCCTTGCACATCAGGTTGCCCTGTACTTACTGATTATCTGAATTGTATAATAGATGCCTGATAGTAAGTCTAGACTAACTACCCTGTTGAAATGCTTGCACTGAGGCTTTCACAGAATCACAGAATATTAGAGGTCGGAAGGGACCTTGGAAGATCATCTAGTCCAACCCCCCTTGCCAGGGCAGGACCACCTAGAGTACATCACACAGGAATGTGTCCAGTTGGGTTTTGAATGTCTCCAGAGAAGGAGACTCCACAACCTCTCTGGGCAGCCTGTTCCAGTGCTCTCACAGTGAAAAAGTTTTTCCTTATATTAACACGGAACCTCCTATGCTCCAGCTTGCACCCGTTGCTCCTTGTCCTATCACTTAATGACATCAAGAAGAGCCTGGTTCCATTTTCCCGAAACTCACCCTTTACATATTTATAAACACTGATGAGGTCACCCCTCAGCCTCCTCTTCTCCAAGCTAAAGAGACCCAGCTCCCTCAGCCTTTCCTCATAAGGGAGATGTTCCACTCCCTTGATCATCTTTGTGCCTCTGTGCTGGACTCTCTCTAGCAGTTCCCTGTCCTTCTTGAGATGAGGGGCCCAGGACTGGACACAGTATTCCAGATGTGGCCTGACCAATGCAGAATAGAGGGGGAGGAGGACCTCCCTCGACCTACT
>VWZZ01001435.1:54964-76119 GCA_013399095.1 Psophia crepitans | reverse complement strand
TCCAGCCTGTCTAGGTCTCGCTGAATGGCATCATAACCCTCTGGTGTGTCAGCCACTCCTTCCAGTTCAGTGTCATCAGTAAACTTGCTGCGGGTACACTCTGTTCCCTCATCAAGGTAGTTGATGAAAATATTGAACAGCACTGGTCCCAGTACCGACCTCTGAGGGACTCCACTGGTCACAGACCTCCAACTAGATTCTGTCCCATTGACCACAACCCTCTGACTTCTGCCCTCCAGCCAGCGCACAATCCACCTCACTACGTGATCATCCAGGCCACACCTCCTCAGTTTACCCACAAGAATGCCATGGGAGACGGTGTCAGATGCCTTACTGAAGACCACATCCATGCCCTTCCATCATCTATTCACCTAGTTACATCCTCATAGAAGGCTATCAGGCTTGTCAAGCATGACTTTCCCTTGGTACAACCATGCTGACTGTTCCCAGTGACCTTCTTATCCTTGATGTGCCTGGTGATGGTGCCAAGGATAAGTTGTTCCATCACCTTTCCCAGGATGGAGGAGAGGCTGACCAGTCTATAGTTACCCGGGTCCTCCTTCTTGCCCTTTTTGTAGACTGGAGTGACATTTGCTTTCCTCCAGTCCTCACGCATCTCTTCCGTTGCCTATGACTTGCCAAAGATGATGGAGAGTAGCCTAGCAATGACTTCCGCCAATTCCCTCAGCACTCATGGGTGCATCCCATCAGGACCCATGGATTTGTGGATGTCCAGCTTGCCTAACTGCTCCCTAACCCAGTCCTCATCAACCAAGGGAAACTCCTACTTTACCCTTACTTTCTTTGGGGCTTCAGGGGTCTGGGACTTCTGGGGAGAGTCTGCAGCAGTAGATATAGTCTGGGCTCGTATAACGGGAAGAACATGGACTACACCATTAATTTGAGGTACCTTGCGTATTATTGCCCGTGATACTACCAGTCACACAGATTATGAATGTTTCCCACTTAGGTTTTTTCCCTAATTCCCTCTCCCAAATGTACCAATCTTTGTCTCACTAGACCAGTTTCTTAACACTTCTACTCTATAGACTGTTTTAAAGAAGCAAAGGAGAAAATAATTATTCTAATTAATAGTTTAGTGCATGGACAAAAAGAAGGAGGTGGAGCTTGTGGTTAAACAAAATTATATAGAAAAAATAGCCATAAGTTGCTAGTTTTAAAGAATACACTTACAGCAAATTTTTAGAGAAAAAAAGAGAGGAACTCATGAAAACCATTATTTTGCAATTTGTTTTTTCTGGGGCAAGCCACATTTCATCATTTTCTCTGGAAACAATCGATAGCTTGGGCTCAGAAGGAGGCTTACAGATTAGATGTATATTATATTCTCAATGCTGATATTTGCAGCTGCTTGCTTAATTGTTCAAGGCAATATTCAGTGCTGTGCGTGACTGGTAATTCCAACCTGTTCTCATATTCTCGGTGTTGGTAGCCAGTTTGTCCTGCTCAGTTTTGACCTGCAGCGTACTTACTTGGGGGCTGACTAACATGAAGGTAATACTGAGGTTTTTTTAAAAATGAATCTAAGATGGTGGTGCGTTGCAGAAAATTGTGGAGTCAAATTTTAAGCAATCTTATAGTTGCAAGGTACCAATAGCACAGGATGCGAGAAAGAGGAAACTCAGTAAATTACAGTCTTCTATTTGATAAGGCAATGAAAACTTTAAAAAAAAAAAAAAAAGCAAAACAACAAGGTTTTATTTGCTGTGTCGATATTCCTAGGCACGTAATGTTAAAGCTTGTAGTGCACAATACCCCTCACCTCTTCATCACTGTTGTGGGTATATTTGGCATTCTGTGCTTTACAAAAAATAAGTTAGAATTAAAGTGTATAACAAGGAAAGGGTCTTGCATTGCTTATTTCAAAGTTGTTCAGTTAATAGTCTTCTTAATTTCATTTAAAAGAAAATAAGTATATGTTTATGAGTATCTCTGAATATGAAGTGTTCTTGAAAGTCGTGAGAATTAACAGGAGCTCATTGATGTTGCTAACAAAATAAACTTAAAAATAACTATGTGAAGCCGTGGCATAGGATAAAGATGCATTGGAGGTTAAGATAAAAGCTCAGAAATGGGTAACAAAAGCTATTTACATACACTCAGGTTTATATGCCTATACATGATAGCTAGTTTTGTTAGCCCTGAAACATACCTTTCTGTAAAATTTTCTTGAACTCATCTGGAAATATAAATTATCTGGTACTAGCACTTTAGGGTAAGTGTTAACAGTTCTGTCATTAGCAGATAAACTCTTGAACTCATATGGAAACACTCCTGACGTAACTGCTCCACGTATTCCCTACTGAAGAACGTGCTGATTTTAATTGATGAGTTTTAGCAGGTGTTTTAAATTGTCCAATTTTGTGGATAAATATAGAGTAAATACTCAATATTGACACTTCAAATTTAATGAGCATTAGAATCATTCTTTGAAGGAAGTAACCTCTAAGAAAATGAGAAGTGGCTTAATGACAGCAATATTTTTATAACTTAGTCAACTACAATTTAGTAACGTTTCTTTCCTTAACAGAGATAGAAATTTGTATAAAGCTTGTCTTGCATTCTTGTTCTACTAGAATGGCAACCTTAGCAGTGTACTGCTAATAGCATCTAGTTAATTCTTTGAAAACAGAGCCTTTCAAAGTGCAGATGTACTTACGACATTATTTCAAACTTTAGCACTGCTGCTGATCCATACTTATATAACTGAATTTTTAAAAGATCAGAGGTTAAGAGATTCTCAGCAGTTGGAAAGCAAAATGCCTTATCTGCCTCTAATATTATAATGAGGTGTGTAATTTGAAACACTAAGGCTGTAAAAATATGACTGATACTCTAAATAACTGTTCTAGACAACGCTGTTGTTACTGAGTCTATTTGATTGCTCATTACTTTCTGAAGTGATATTTGAAAAATGTGAGTATTCACTATATTAAGAATTTACACTGCTTATGCTGTATGCCTTTCTAGAATACAGTATTTGATATTAAGTGTACTACTGATGAAGCAGTAATGATGTACAAGGTAGGTAGACCTTGTTTTTGCCTATGATGATTTTTTTCAGGATCTAAGTGAAATTATATACTTGTTTCCAACTGCATACACTTTTAAGATTTAGGCACGGATACTGCTGGCAGATCAGAAAGGAGCTGTCAAAAGGCATGGAATCATATTAGAACTGTAAGGTCTATGCTGTATGTGCACGATTTGCATATGACATACAGCTTTTTAGGCAAGGTAATGTCAGTACATAAGGTGCCTCTCGAAGTTGGATGCAGAAATGTTGATATTTGCAATATCAAACTCTATCTTATGTTTGCAAGTAACAGATGTCATCATGTGCATGTGTGTGTGACAACTAAAAAATCCTGCTGTGCAAGAATCCTTCATTACATTATGCAGTGTGCCACTAAAAGAGGTATTTTCATGAGCAGAAGTAATTTATTATTATTTTTTTTAGGCTTTATGAAACACCAAACTCTTGACAATTCCAAGTTATAGGTTCATGCATTAAGGTTTTTAGAAACAAATTTCAAAGCCAGTCTTGAAATCGGTGGTACTTTTTCTTGTGCCCTAACTACCATTTTCTGAAAGATACTACACTTAGGAGCCTGTAATACATGCAGATGGTTGGTGGAATAGATGTATAAAGATACTGAAGAATATACACCCATTTCCTAAGGAAGCTTACATCTGCCCACATGTAATCAGAAACTTGGACAGCTTTGTCTCCTGAGAATATATAAGCTTTGCGATCTTCAGAACATTTCCGAAGAAGAGAGGACCACTTCCTTAGTTGTTTATTACAGAATGAAAACTATGTTCTGAAGAACTAGTATTATCAGTGAGGAATAGGTCATCAGTTGGTGTTAATCAATACTGCCTTGCTGACTTCAGTTATTTTTATATGACATTTGAGATCTGGTCATTAGAAGATGCTAGGGGATAAACTTTAAGTAAAAAGTTTACCGTAGCAGAAAAAAATTGCAGAACAAATAGAACACTCTTTATATTGGGAATATAGTAACATGCAGATATTTTGAACGACCTAGTTCCAGCATTGCTTCTTAACTGCCTTCACCTCAACAGAGCAGTTTGTTGAATTGTGACATATTGTTGTGTCAAGATACTTATTTGGGGCATACCAGTTACAGGCTAATTCACTGAGGATCTTGTGGAGGTGATTTGTTTCAGCTGGATCATACTGGTTACTGAAATCATGATTAATTTCTGAACTGCATTTTGTCACCTACATCTAGTTGCTACCCATGGAGAATGCCGCCTCTGTATGATTACATAGATATATATATATGTATTTATATAACTGAGGTAAAAAGCTATGGTGAGCAAAGGCCTGATAAGACCTTTTTCTCAAGCTAAGTTCATTTGTAAATCATGTCTAAATACTATATTGTAAAAAAAAATGCAGTGACTAACCTGTATAAATTATAACTTAATTTGGCTGTCATGGCTACCTTTAAGAGTGTGAGCTGTTGGTAACATGATGACAAATACTAATGAAAGGTAATAGGTGTTAGAAAGCATACTCTTATTCATAAGTGCTACTCTAGCTGTCAATGCATTTTAAAGCATGATGACATGGTTTTAAAATGTACAAAGAACTTTTTTTCTCACAGCATTATGTGCATTTAATGTATTTAAGAAATTTGTCTAATGCGTGTCCACGTTGGGTAAAATGCTATGTCTTATCACACCTATTATCACTGGTATTTTTTTCTCACGTTAAATTGAAATGGGTTTGCCTGTTAATTTTCGGGTTTCCCTTCATGGGCACATTTTTCTGCGTTAATGTTTCATATTTGTTTTCATTTTCCATTCATTTCTTCCTCTTCAGGTGCAATCTAGCTCCCGTGATGGAGTTTGCTGCTGATGTGGGAACTAAATCTGATTTTATTACCATGAACCCATCAGTTGTACAAAGAGCGTTTGGAGGCTTTCGGAATGAAAGTGACAGAGAAAAATTTGTGCACAGACTATCCATGCTGAATGACAGTGTCCTTTGGATCCCTGCTTTCATGGTCAAAGGTGGAGAGAAGCATGTGGAGTGGGTTAATGCATTAATCCTTAAGAATAAATTGAAAGTGCGAACCGCCTATCCATCACTGAGACTTATTCATGCTGTCAGAGGGTAAGTGTCTGGAAAAGACTGGTCTGTCCTTGGCACAATGAAGCTCGTAAATAGAATTCCTAGCAGGCAGAAAAAAAGCTCAAGTAAAATGTTAAAAGGAGTATGATTTTGTTTTTCCCATTATTGTTGTCATGGATTGCATTTATGATAAAATAAGTTTGTTTGGTAATAAATATCATCCACTCATTTAGCCTGCGAACAACTGAAATGCAATAGCACAATAACTTTTCACTTTTACATACATAATTTTTATGATCATTACAGTGATTAATTAAAAACTAATCTGAATTCAAACTATATCTGTGAGTCATGAAATCAAAGGACAGTGGAAGTGCTATATGTTGTCTTTTGGGCAAGACAATGGAGATTAAAAAAATAATTTAAATAGCATGGGGATAGGATAACAACCATGTAAATAATGAAGTCTGGCTGATCTGAAAGTAATGAGCTCCTTCCTAAAATGTCTAGGATTTTGTAGCAATCTTTCTCCTTTTCAATTTGGCCGGATGCTTGGGCATTCAAGAACATTGATCAGAATCAGTGAAAACGGTAATGTAACCAGTTGCTAAAAAAAATAATGCATCTGTGCTTTGTGCAGAGACTTTTTTCCCGACCCCATTATTAAACAAGACTGTCAGAGGAAGGCTCCAATGTCTTTGTCGCTACAAGTTAGAGTATATATATATATATATATATATACATATATATATATATATATATATAGTGTGTGTATGTATATTTATTAATACTGTAGTATACTATACTTTTGAATATGCTCTTCTTCTGCTATGTCTCAAGTAGATTAACTTCCGTATTCTTCATGCGGTACACTTTGGCATTGGGAAAAAAAAAAAAAATTTCCCTTTGGAATTTGGAAATTGAAAATCTGGAAATTCCCTTTGCCTTTAGAAATTCTTTTATTTTTTTACTGAGTTGCTTAGTTTCCGTAGTTGTTTGGAAAATTGTTTTATTATACAGTTACAATTTTAGCTATATATGGGCCTTGATTGTAGTGAGTTTTCAAGTATTCAAAATCCCTATAACACATGGATAGGTGTAGTGGGTTTTGTGTGTGTGTGTATAAATCTGAACAAATTATTACTTCCAGTTGGCAAACAGCTGTTGTCATTTCCATCTGCAAAATCTGAGGAAAATTACCAAATGTGAATGGTAATATGCAGTCTCTCGGCTGGCCAATGTGAAGGTCCCTTAGGGGACTTTGTCTTAAAGAATTAGCACCTACATTGTCTCTCTGAAATAAAGGCAAAAATACCTGATGTCAGAATTGCTGTTGAAAATTTAGACTGTTTCAGATTATACCTACCTAGTTTAGACTGTTTCAGATTATACCTACCAATGTCATCTGATATGACTGCACAAATTTGTTGGGTTGTTGAATCTGTGCTCTAAAATTTAAACCTTGTTGTTTAATCACTTCGCTTTCCTTTTTCGTTCTTGTGGGAAGTAGCTGAATATCATGTATTTACCGTTCTGTTTTGTAATTTGTGTAAGAACAAAGCAAGAAGTCAATTTATCTTTTGTCTAACTATTGACTTTACAAAGTGAGGTGCATGAGGTGAATATGTCTTTATGAGATGAGTCAAGTTTGGAACTGGTACAGTTAGCAGTAATATGTTTGGAACAAATATTCTTTAGATTTCTTAGAAGGCAGTCTTAAAACACCAGTCCATAAAAATGACATTTGTGTTACAGAAAGAGTATTCTCTCTTTACAGGTTGAATTACATCTCTCTAAGATTTGTTAGGTTTATATGTCAAGTGGAGTACCATAGTATTATAAGAAAATAATAAGCAAAAACTGTCCTTAAAGTTTGCCTGAGCTAAAAAAAAATAACACTTTCAACAAATAAATAAAATAAATTGAAAAATAAAGTCAAACTTCAAGCTGCATAACTTGATTGTCAAATCTGTCCATGTTGAGCAGTAAAACTAGTGAAAAGTTTAGGCAAGTTGACTGCTGACTTGAGTTTAAACTAATGGACAGCCAAATCTGTTGCTATTTAAAACAGTGTGCGCAACTTACGTGCTTAGTTTTAAGGAAAATCTTCAAAATATTTTATTCTATCGTCCTCATGTTTGTTTCAAATTCAGTGTGAACTGATGATTTATGAGCCTCTGAAGAGACTCCTAAAAGGAACTCCTATAAAACATTAATTCCTTTATGAATCTGAACTATTTTTATGTGTTTGCTTTGACGTATTTGATGCTTTTGCAGGCTTTCAGCTTGCAAGTTTAAGTCTTTGCGACCGTGTGATGACCCAGTGAAGACCTGTGGTGCTGCCAAACAGAAAGTGTAAAATAAACTAAACATAATGTGAAGGTTGCTTTTGAATAAGAAGCGAAAACAGGAAATCTAACCACAAAACCTGCATGTTAAAACACACAGTAAGACCTGTGCAGAGCATCTAATATCCTTCATAGGGTGCCTGCAAGGCTTATGCAACGTCTTTCAGCCTCTTAAGCCGTAAGAGCGGGATGGAGTTTGATTTATTGATGAAAGCATGATAAGGAAAGCTGAACTGCAAAAAGCTGGTTTTGTAGGCTGTCTTACTTTACACAAGCAAACTACTTGCATCTGCAGCCTTTGTTTTGTAGGCTGTGAACGTTCTCAAATAGTTGTATCTTTGAGCTCGAATGTAGCTTAATGATTTTCATTAAAGGCCAAGTGTAGAGCCGACACATGGGAACGTAGCATTTGCAGTCACTGTGCTGTATTAATACTTGTATCATCCCCAAAATCCTGTTAACCTCCATACAAGGAAGCATTCACTTCTTTTGTTTCTGGTTTATTGCCTTGATAATTCCAAAGCATTCTGGCTTCACTCTTTATTTGAGTATGCATATTTTGCATTAAATAATAATTTATATGAAGGTAGTTAGAGCTATTTTAAATTTGACTTTAATAAGAAAATCAGTCAAGAGTAAGTGTGAGTCTTATGTTACTTTTTGTATCTTGCAACCCTCTTAAATTCGTAGTGACGTAAACACAGTGAGATTTTTGTTAGATCATGCCAAAGACATAATACCAGAAAGGTCTACTGAAGAACTGTTCCTCAACCTGCGAGCATATTCCTATTGCGATGAATAAAAGTTCGTAATTCCAACCTGACAAATTAAGTACTAATAGAGACATTTATAGCTGAGGAGTGCAGGCAGGTGGCCACAAGGTTTGGAAAGTATTGTCTCTCTTCGTTTTTGTGTGTCTCACACTGCCAAATTGTTCATGCAAATTAAGGTTTTCCTTCATTGTTCTTCAAAGCTTAAAGCTCAGTAAGTTTCTAAAGAGAACATTAACTTTCTTAGACTTCTGTAATGATCTACTGGGGGCAAATGCTCTATTCCTCTGTAGTGTTTCACATAATAAAAGGGCAGTTTTGTTACAGTCACATACTACACCGAAATTCTCTCTCCTGTTTTTCCTTCTTTTTAGTGACAGGAACTTTCTGAGCAGTATATAGTATCTGGGAGATGCTGCTGATCAGATAGTAGAATAATGACTGTATTCTGAGATAATTTTGAAAATTTTGGTTTTTTCTGTCCATTTGTGCACTTTTCAGGTCATAAAAAAGGTAATGTGATGTTTGAAAAAGAAATTGCTTTTTTTCAGATTTCATGCCTTATTAAACTTCTGTGAGTGATGGCCACTCCTCTAAAATCTCAGAGGGATTCAAAGTTTTGAGAACAGATTATGTGAATACTAAGTCCAACATGATGACTTCTTTTTTAATCAGTAGCATATCTTTAATGGATATTGGATTCATATATTTACTTCAGTGGATTTAAATGGAGTGATAATTTATTTTCTCTATTTTGCTTTTGTACTTCTTGGTCAACAACTTTGTATTTCAAGTTAGAATATTTGATTTAAAAAGTTATTTGAGGGGGCAGTTGCATGATTTTTTCATGAAGTGTTTCTAAAAGCTGTTTTATGGAACTTTTAATGTAATTTTGCACACATTATCAACAAAATTGATGTAATCAATACTGACCAGAGTTCATGATGGAACTAGAACATAAAAATGAAGAGCTTAACTAATTAAAAGGATTTATTTGCTTTCTAATGCCACTGCCAGGAAGGTTAAAGTAATTATAATGAGCAGACCTCACAATTTTTAAAATTAAATTTAACAATGAATTTCAGAAAATTTGGATTTATTGATATGCCTGATATTTAATACTGAACTCTTTCATTAGGATTATTTTTAAAAATATTTTCCAAGTGAGGTGATGTCCTCTGAAGTGTGGACAATATCTGTGCAGAGTCTGGTCTCAGTAGCAAAGCTCAAATGGAATATGCATTAAACAGTAGGCAAACAGGAGCTGAGCCTGCTGGGATTAGAGTCCAGATCTTGTTACTTACTTCCAGTGGTAGCAGACAAACAAACCTGAAAGTAGGATCAGCAGATGCTTTATGCTATGGATCCTGCTTTACAATTCCCTGGAGGGAGTGGAGAGTGCTCCTGAGGCTAAGCAAGTTGTTGGTATATTAGGTGGAGGCCAGGGTTAACTCTCAGAGCCTTGCACAGCTGTTCTCCTGATTCTGCGGGCAAGTATCTGAAGACACCTGCTGAAAAGGCAGAACACAACTCCCTCACCCTGCCAAGCAATACGGTCTTTTACAGTACAGTAGTTTTTGGAGGAGTTTTTTCTCATGCTTCCTCTCCCAAGTCCACAAAATAAATTTCTCACGCTCATCTTCATGTTTAAGAATGTTTTCTTGGCTTTTTTCCTATTGGAGCCTTCCCATGAGCAATTAGTCACTCAGCAGCAATGTCACTGAAATTGCTTCACATAAGATTCCTTCCAGTCTTTTGGGTACGGAACATTGCTTGGACATCCTGTGGGATTTACTTGGGCGCAACTCATTTCCTCCTTGCTACTGCCTGCAAAAAAGCGGTATTAGACTTGATCCTGCATTAAACATGACAGAATTCCCACTGAAATCTCAGTGTTTTGCCTGCGAAAAAAGTATGCTGCCTATTTATGGATGCTTTTCAGTGCAGTCTTTTTTCCTTTATTAGTGCAAGCAATCAGCTGCTATCTGGATGTAGTGACCTCTTACACAACATTATGACTTCCAGAGTCCTTTGCTGTGGGAATTACAGGGAAAAAAACTTTGAGAAACTCAAGACGTGCAGAAATCAGATAGGTCTGCAGCAGCTCTGTGCTAGTGTGAGGATGGTGAGGCATTGGCACAGGTTGCCCAGAGAAGCTGTGGAGGCCCCATCCCTGGCAGTGTTCAAGGCCAGGTTGGATGGGGCTTTGGGCAAGCTGGTCTAGTGGAAGGTGTCCCTGCCCATGGCAAGGGGGTTGGAACTAGATAATCCTCAAGGTCCTTTCCAACCCAAACCATTCAATGATTCTATGATAATAAAGAAACAATTGCTGTGAGCAGTCTATATTGTAAACATTTCCTTTTCTTTTCTTACTGCTAACAGACTTTTTTGTTTTCTTTACTGTTAAAATTTCTTTCTTGAGAAAAGACATTCCTGGAGTACACAGACGAATAAATAATCACCGCAGAAATCAAAAGATTAAAAAAATGGCCATTAAGCTAAAAATACAATACTATAGTTAATATAAAATTACCATGTCTTTAGCGTTGCATCATACAAATATTCAAAATAGTAAGAAAAAATACCACACGTTTCCCTACTTTTCAGTGGAGTACAATCCAGTTTTTCATCTGTGTCGATGCTGAAGTAGGAGTTCTGTATTACCGTACCCTTGTGCTCTTGCGTAACGCATCACTAGAGCTGACTTTGTTTGCTAACTTATACAAACAAATGGGATGCCAGTTAGTTTGGATTTTTAGAACTTTAATAATTTGTATGAAATCATTCATACTGGGATCCTGTGCTAATAGAGCAGGAGGTGATGCTCCTATTCCTGAAGTGGAGACTCTAGGGTTGATCTTTCAGCAGCTAATTACGAGGGCTGCAGGGCCTGTGCGCCGCATGAGTGTGCCTCCTCGTCAGGTTCAAAGTTTCTCGAGATGAGCTTTTATTTCCTTTGCGCAAGTCTTCTATTTTGTTGTGTTTCAGGAAGATTTAGCAAGGTCTGTTAAGAGATAGGTCACTTTTTGAGAAAAAGGAGACCTTTTTCAGTGGGGGCAAACACAGTTAAAGTAGAGGAGGACACAAGGGGGAAACTGTGCACTAAACTGCCTGCTTTTTATATTTTTCATTGCCGGGTCTATTATGCAAAGTAGGCCATGAAAAGCCTAGTCGTGATTGTAGGGAGAGAACCACTATTATTATTTTTATGTACCTTTTGGTAATAAAATTTTGTGATGTTTTGGTTTGGTTTGGGGTTTTTTGTCCCTCTTGCCGTGGCAACTGCTTTGACTTGTAAAACTTACTCTTCTAAGGTTGAATTTCAGGTTTCAACTAGAGGAAAGCAGCAGAATCGGTCATAAGAAAAATGTTACCATATGACAGTTTCTACTAGTTCTAAACATATTATTAATCCTTTTTCCAAATTGATCCCTTTATCTGGAAAAAAATTAATAAAAATAGTGAGAAAAAGAAAATTTAAAAGACTAAGCTTTTTTTTTTTCTTTTGAGCTTGGTTACATTTGGAGGGGGAGGGGGGGGACGTCTAGTAGGGGGACAAAACAAAAAGCCCAAACCAAAAAAGAGAAAGGTAAGTGTGTAGACACATACCTGCGATGGTTCCTTTTGTAATTTGTAGCCACATTGACGTGAGCAGAGCTAGATCAAGAATGGCATTTCTTTTTGCACAGATGACCGTGACAGATGAGACATGATGCCACCAGGTGCTGTCAGTTAGGGGTTGTTTGCAGAATTGAACAAACAGCCTAGTCCTTCAGTGAAATAATACGCTGGGATAATCCATCCTTTGGTGGTGTCAGTATAAGAAGGAGCAGTTTAGCTTAGTGTCTTTTGTAGCCTCTTTTTTTAGTGCAGTATTTCTTTAAGAATGCATTAATGGGTTTGTTTGAAGTCCTTGGATTCTTATTTGTATATGGAGAAAGATTTAGATGCTTCAAATCAGATGCACTGATTAGCATTTAGGCATTTTATATCTGAAGTTACCAAATGCCAAGGCTAATGGCTACCTTCCTCCCAAACACAGCTTGTGGAGAAGCAGTCCATCTCTTCCTTTTATACAAAGAGTCCAGAGTTTAGGGTATTTCTGCATCATGTAGGAGAAAAGCTCCTGTTCATTCTTCTTTCTGAGGTTTACTGTGTCTGGCTGGAATGGCATTAACTTTCTTCATGGCAGCCCTGCACCAAAATGTAGGTGCTGTGTTTTGGGTTTGTGGGTAAAACAGTGCTGGTGACACACCGATGTTTTGGCTGTTGTTGAATAGCATCAAAGCCTTCTCCATGTTTCACGCTCGCCCCACCAGTGAGTAAGCTGATAGTGGGCAAAAAGCTGGGAAGGGGCATAGCCAGATCAACGGGCCTGATCTGACCAAAAGGCAATGCCATAGCATATAGTGTCATGCTCAACAAGCAATAAAACTGTGGTAGCAGAAGAAGGTGGGGGTTGTCTTCCAAGGTGGCTATTGCTGAGAGACGAGGTGGGCATCAGTCTGCTTGTGGGTTATGGTGAGTGATTGCCTTTTACCCCCTCTTCCGTTCACCTATTAAGCTGTCTTTATCTTGATATATGAGTTTTGTTGCTTTTGTTTGTCTTGCTCTCTCCGACCCACTGGGGAGGGAGGAGGGAGCAGCTTCTTGGGTGCTTGGGTACTGGCCAGGGTCAACTCACCGTGCAGGGGGAGGAATTTGTCTGTTTGCTGAATCAGCCAAGTACAGGCTTTCCAGACACTAAGGGAAGCCTACTAGCCTGTTGCAGTTTGCGTCAAAGAATTGAGAGACTGAGTTAGAAAGTGAGAAAAAGGGTAAGCATTGCTGTATTTCAGACACTTGAGAGCTAGAGAGGCCAGGTGGTCAGGTCAGTGCTGTCATGAGTGGTGATGTTTTAAGCACAGAATAGGTTTTGGAAAAAAATAATGATACTTCAGATGGCAAATCTGGATTCTGCTTTTTTGGTGTTAGAAGGTGCCACCATAGTTGAGTTAGATGCTATATGCCTGATTTTCAGAGGGAGTGAGATTTAAATCTCTCAACAGTCCTAATTTCTTTCCCAGGCTAGACTGAAGTCTCAGCCCCACTGTGTATTCTATTTTACGAATCTCTTTGTGCAGAAGTTGTTCCTCCGAATCCTGTTCTTGGGTGTACAGCTGTCTTCAAGTTCATGTGTAGACATAAGCATGTGTCTATACATGTATAGGATATTAATGCTGTGTGTGGACTCACATTATGGGTTTAATAGGATAAGGTTGTTGTATTGAAGTCTGTTTTAGACATTTGTCCTTCAGTCTTCAACAAGTGAATTAATGGGCCACAGGAAAAATTAAGAAAATATCTGCTACTTCTAAAATGTAAAAAAAGTATGACTTCTATTTCTACCTTTTTAAAAAGCAATATTTCTGTAATGAAATAATAGTTTATATGCCTCATGACCACTGTGGAGACAGCTTATTTACATTTTTCATTCTGCATTTAGTGGGAACAAGAATTTGCACTTTTTGAAGCATGTTTTTAGTGAAGTAGTCGAAGAAAATGACTTAGAGAAAGTTATTGCTAGAACTTGCCTTTCATTTTAAACTTAGTTGTGCTTTATTGGCTAGCAGTCAGATACAGGGGAATTTTCAACCAGAATGAGTAATCATTTTCTGTTACAACTTGCAAGCAAAGAAGACCTGTAAAAGTATCTGAGGCAAGACTCTACCACAAACAAGTGCAACTGCTATTTTCAGAACATTTTGGAGGCTCATGAGTGTTTTTTTTATTTTTATTTTTTCCATTTCAGTATAAATGTGGGCACACTCACCAGAAGTGTTGGCAGAGAGGAAGTGGTGTAGTGGGTGTATCAGAGTCATACTGAAACGAGCAGGTGGCGCAGCCTATGTTTTTATCAAAATCTTTAGCTTCAGATGAAAGAAAACATGCAGAAGGGTGAAGAGGGCAGTATCCTCCTGTAATGTAAAATCCATCTGTGGGCTTTGCAGACTGTTTGAAAGATTCATGTTAGGCCTCGTCTGGAAAGTTCGTGCCATTCTTGTCTGTAAGGAAGAAGATGCAAGAGAGACAAAGTGGTCTGCAGAACACAGCTCTCAATGACAAGCTTTCAGAAAATAATTAGTGTTTCTTTTTGTCTTCCTTTGCAGAGCTAGTAGTTATTTTAAAATCACTAAAGCAAAACCCTGAGGGCTAATAAAGGCAGGATTGAGGAGGGAACCCCTGCCTCAAAGCTGCGGTGTGTTCTCTCTAAGCAGTGAGGGACACATGCCTGCACCAGACGGGAAGCTGCATGGCTGCGTGAAGCCTCACAAGTGTACCTGTAAGCCATGCTGTGGAGATTGTGTGCCGAGGAGATGGTGCAGCGTGGGCGGCTATGCGGGATTGCTGTAAGCTGGCACTGGAAACAAACCATGGGGCTGTAGACCACTGATGGCAATTGAGAGTTCTGCTGCCTGCAAGGGTTTTGTCATGGGTTTTTCACAGAGGAGTTGATGTGCTGTAGTATGTGGGTTTCTTGGAATCCTCAGGGACATTTCACAGTGGGGGCATATCCAAAGACATGGCACTGGTTGGCTGTGGAGTCAATTAGAAGGTGAACCGAATGAGTTCTGGGAAAGGAGTAGGTTTGGGAGGATATGGATAGAGGAAGATTTGGCTGATGCATCTGAAAATCCCAACTCTGGTGTTGGTAGCGAACATCTGTCCTCTTCCTACTGAATCTATTTAGAGAGCAGTAGGCTCCTCACCGACAAAGGTAGTGCAGAAAGGCTGTTGTAGAGTGCAAAATTTGCCTGAGATCTCCTGGTTTTAACACAAGATTGCTAAGCCATTGTTGCTATTTTGGTACGATGATCATCCTCTGAAACAGAGGTGAAAGAGAAGAGGAAATCTGTCTCTCTGGTTTTGTTTTCAATTTCTATAAACTTGTTTGTAATATGCAAAGCAAGTTCTGGGCAGGAAGTATCTGGGAAACGTGCCAATGTGTAAACACACTTCATTTCTGAAACACTGATGACTTGGAGTAGCCTGAATTAAAGCCGAAGATCTCTCTTCAAATTAGTGTTAATTACATGGCTGATGGTATGTTAGTAAAGCCATTGGCAATACATGATGACTGTTAGCATAATAGTAAATAACAGTAAGACAGTTCAGTTTTTGCTTAAAGGCTTTCCTTTCCTTTTAAAATAATTTAAAGTGTATTTACACAGTTGTTTTTCTTTTCTTCTCTCTTTTTTTTTAATTGTAATCTTACAGTTTAGTGAACTGGCTAGCTGATTTGTTTCAGGATTGTCATAATTCCTTTTTTCTCTATTTTATTTATAACAGCAGTACTAACAGTAGACACCTGCCTGCTGGATGCTTCTATTGATACATATTTAGGTTCATGAAACCCACAGAAAGAAAATAAAGCAAGCTATACAATGGAAAGGACAAATCTCTAAATTTTTTTGTCAAATACTAGCCAATCATAACAAAATCTTTTGTCATATTTCTTTATACTCCTTTCTGACAAATCTACTAGAAAAGAGAAATTGATGCAGAAGGCTGTCATATAAGCAAATCATGGAGAAAGGCAAGCTAAAGACAGGAAATCTTTCTGGAGGAAAAACATCTATTAATCTTGTTACTTGAAAACCACAGGAATTTCTGTTGGGAAGTTATTGCTTGTAAAATCAATAGTGCATTCTGCAGCCTTTCACGTAGGTATCATGTATTTCTGACCAAGTGTTGCAGTGTCTTAAAGCAGTTTTTTCTTGGTCTATTGCATGTCCTTGTGAAAATTGATGGGCTTGGCAGAACGCCAATCACATCTGCTGCTAATTGGCATTTTGGTTGGCATTGTTTGCAGTGAAGCTGGAGCATAATAGGATGTGAAAAATGAGCAACAGTAGCCCTTGAAAGGCGCTGCTCCTTTGGCATGGCAGTGTGAGGACTCCTGTGTGTTGTTTAAATGTGCTTTTCATAGTTAATGATCTTTGTAAGGCAGTCTGTCACTTTTGAGCTTTTCATATCTAATGGACTCTGTAAGGCAATCTCTCACTTTTGAGCTCTACGTTAAGTTGTGATGCAGCAAATTGTTTCTATTCAGTCACGTTCTTCAACACGTGCTTGAACATGCTTCAGTGAATGCCTTTTAAAGGTTTTGTGGAATCTTGATTCTGAGGAGTGACTTCTGCCTGTTTATTTTACTGAAGAAGTTTACTTTTATTTGTAGGAACCCTGACTCTTCTGGTTGGTTAATTCAGTAACAGCTGTGGGATTTATTATAGTAAAATCAATATTTTTTATGTCTGATTAATCTGCTCTGTTTCACCACATTGATCAAATTTAAGGGCCTGGATATTTTGTATAATAATCTGTAAAAGGAAGACTTCAGATAGTATTGATTAAATCAAAAGAGGTCAGATTTTCTTCTATATAATTGAACTTAGTCTGACAAGTATCATAGCACTGAACATGTTTTACTGTATCTATCCAGACCTGATGTTAGACATTACAGACTTCAGTCTTCAAGAGGAGCTGGGCACAAGCTGAAAGCAGTTTTAACCTGTTTATCAGTCCAGTAAGCAAAGAGCATCCTGAACATATTAAGTTAACAGGCTACATTTTTCAACATCAACTTTGGTATCAGTGCCATTCATTGAATGTTCCATGGTACAGGACATAGTCTTCCTCCTGGGATCATCTTTCTAAAATTTCCCCCTATTTCAGGGGCACAGAGTAAAATGCTCCACAGGAGACAGCAGAATATCCCACTGTTGTGTCTTTTTGTGTTCTGTAGGGTAGATTTAACAGTTGATATAAGGTGTTAGAAAATGATTTCTCAAGAATACAGTTTTGTGGAGGTGGCAAAGATAGAATTTAGCAATTCAAGTAGGTTCTTCCATTATTGTGTTCATAATTCTGTAATATACATAGTGGACACGCTGCATGTTATTCTTGGGGTTTTTTTTTTTAAATATTTTCTGAACATGACAGCACTTGTGTAGTTTTGAAAAGAGAAAACATTAATTAAGATTTTTTTTTCTGTTACTGAAATACGCTTACTGGACATCAGCATAAGAACAGATATTCACATCAGTAGAAACAACTATGTCTCATAGTGAAAGCTAGAATTAGTGCAAGTTATTAACTTCAATTACACCACTTCAGTAACATTCTGTTGCAATTTTCGTAGGAAAAATTGTAATAAATTGTAAGTTGTAGCAATGCTTTCATAAGAATTTCATAGGGTTTTGAAAAGCATATTTTATAAATTTAAACCAAAGTTACCTGTGTGTTTCAAAGCACTTAGCAATGTCCCCCAGACAGTCTGCTGCACATGATGATGATGATGATGGCATGATGATGATGATGGTGATGATGATGATGATGATGATGATTATTATTATTATTATTACAACAACAACTTTGGAGTAAGACTGTATTGTTCTTTTCCCTTTCTACCCTTCAGCTGAATTGTCACCTTTGTTCAAGCAAAAGATTTTTCCATATTCTAAATTTGGCTTTTCAGGCAAGTATTGACAGCGTGAAGAGTCTTACCCATTGAGTCCCTCTCTTGTATCATTACAAACCAAATTCTTTTTCCACTCCGTTTGCCTGTGTTTGACATAGGAGATAGTTTTGCACATAGTAATTTTTAATGAACATTTTGTCGTGCCCTCACCAATCCCTAGAAAAAGTCAGGACTCCAGGGCACAATTTGACAAAGCATGTAAGTTCAAGAATAAAATGAACATGTGGTTATGTTGTATTCTACATTATTTTGGTGACATGGGTACTACTTCAATTGAAACTAAAATTTAAAATTATGTAACTTTTCTCATAGCTGAAATATAATCTGTGTAACAGATATTTGTCTTGCAATAGTAAAATTATAATTTTGCATTTATTAGAGGATTCATCATTACTGTGCAGGACATGGGTCAAATTAATTTCTTGGCTGCAGTATCTTTGCTGACCCAAGCCATTATCAAGGTTTCCTACTAAGGAACTGCTTCAATAGCCTTTCTGAGGCTTGCATAGCTACTCTGAGATGTATAAATAAAGTCTCTTTTAGGAAGGGAGTATGGCTGGTAGAAAGCAGTCTGCGTGTTTATCACTCTGTCCAGTCTCTGCCTGTTAAAATTGCCCCTGTGGGCCAGGTGAAATCATGTGCAGTCTTGGACTCTGATTTCTCAGTTTTAGCTTCAGCAACAGGAGAGGTCCCAGCGTGGGAAAGAAAGGTTTTCCAGCAGTGGTTACTGCTCAGGGCAGAGCATTTCCTCCAGTAGAGGATGGAGTTCTGCTTCAAATGCAGACACAGTATCATTGTGGGTCAAAATATAATTTTAGGCTGTAAAATTTCAGTGAAGTAAATTATCTGTCTTCTGTCACTGCCTTCTGATTTTGTTATTAGGAAATGCTGTTTTTTCTATAAACTACACATTTTCTTTTGCCTGTCACTTCCATATTTTCACTCTGTGCTTTGTCTTATTTCTCCCACCTCTACATATGTTTGTGTGTGAAAGAGTTTGGTAGGTAATTTTATTTTGCTGAACAGAAAATTAGTTGTGAAGGCAAAGGTAGCTCATTCTCTAAAACTGATAAAATATTCTTGGCCATCTCCAATCTGATGATGATTTTTCTCTTCTTCTCATTCATCACTTCTGTTTAATCCAAACTCATGCAAGTACTCTTTTTAAAGAAGGAAATAAATAATATTTACAATACATACGAAATGAAAAAAGCAATTTACTCCCTCTGAACATACTTGTATTTCTAGCCCTCTTTACTTAAAATGTGGTTGGTTTCTTTTGCTTACTTTTATAACTCTTCTGTTAGGATAGGGCCCCGTGTGCTTTCCAGGATGGAAATCCAGCACTGCTTTTCCTGCCAAAGTTTTTTATTTGCACTGCCAGTGCGCTTAACCTTTGTAAGCGGGATTTACCTGTGTTGAACTGTGGTACTCCAATCTTTAGTCTCTAAAAATTTGTACAGAAGTCTGATTTGGTTAACCAGGGACAACAAGTTTACATATTCCCCAATGTATGTTTAATCACAAAGGAAAACTGCACAGCTCAGCACTGTTTAAAGTCACTGGTCTGAAGGTGGATGTTCATCTGGAGTAGCAGAGTCATGGTCCAACTGAAGCGCGTTAGCACAACTGTAGGCAGGCAGCAGCACGGTGCCTTTCTCGCATTAAGCTCAGCGTACTCACTGGTCATGAGCACTAGCATTAACTCAGATTCTCTGAACGTATTGCTGTTTCCAGTCATGAGTGCCAGAGGACTGTTGCTATTTTCACAAGCTATTATGTAGGTCCGTAAGGCTGTATGATAGAACCATCCTTCCAATCAACAAACTGTCTCACTCAAAAAAGCTTTGCTGGGTATGTTGCACCATCCTCCTTGGTCATAACAGACCGCTAGTGAAAGCTTGGGCTTTCACACAAACCTGCAGAGCATAGAAAGGATTGAGCTGAACTGTCTTGTAGATTATATACAGACTAATTGTTTATGAAGTTCCAATCAATTATTTCTTTCGTATGTTGTGGGAAATTGGGAGATACTTGTGTAAGAGAGGATATAGTATTAATGAAAAGGTGTTGTGAGGAAAGATTCCTTTTAGATGATGTGGATGAGACCCAAGCCTTACTGAGACAAATCAGTATACACCCATGAACTTCCATATAACTGAGAATGCACCTTTCACTCTACTCTGGCCTTTATAGGGTTAGCATTTGGAGCAGGAAGAAAGTTGGGGAGGAGAAAGAAAAAGCTTGCTAAATTAGTATACTGACAAGTCACGGAAAAGTTTTGAACTTTATATCCATCAGTCCGCTTGTGCTTTGTAGCTATACACATAGGAAAATCATTTCTATTCTGTGAATTCATGCGGAAAAAAAAAAAAGGAAAGAAAAAAAAGAAAGAAGGAAAAAGGAGGACTATCAAATAATGCAAATAGTTGTTATGGTCTTCAACTTGCGGCTCCGGGGAGACCTTATTGCAGCCTTCCAGTACCTAAAGGGGCCTACAGGAAAGCCGGAGAGGGACTGTTTACAGGGGCAGGGAGTGGTAGGACTAGCGGTCATGGATTTAAACTAAAAGAGGGGAGATTTAAATTAGATGTTAGGAAGAAATTTTTTACTGTGAGGGTGGTGAGGCACTGGAACAGGTTGCCCAGAGAGGTTGTGTTTGCCTCATCCCTGAAAGCGTTTAAGGCCAAGTTGAATGGATCTTTGTGGTGGGTTGACCCTGGGTGGAGTCCAGGTGCCCACCAAAGCCACTCTATCACTCCCCCTCCTTAACTGGACAGGGGAGAAAAGGTGTAATGAACAGGTCATAGGTCGAGATAAGGCTAGGGAGAGAGAGTTCAGCAATTTCTGTCCTGGGTGAAACAGACCAGACTCAGAGAGGAATTCATCTAATTCTGTCACCAAGCAGAACACAGAGCAGAGCAGCGAGAAATAAAATCAAATCTTAAAACACCTCCCCCCCCACCCCTCCCTTCTTAAATTCACTCCCGATCTCTCCCTGCTCCTCCCGCCCCGCAGTGGCACAGCGATATGGGGATGGGATTTACGGTGAGCTGATCACGTGTTGTTTCAGCTGCTTCTTCCTGCACACGGAGAGGACTCTTCCCCGCTCCAATATAGGATCCCTCTCACTGGAGACAGTCCTCCACAAACTTCTCGAGTGTGAGTCCTTCCCACAGGCTACAGTCCTTCGCAAACAGCTCCAGCATGGGTCCCTCCCACTGGGTGCAGACCTTCAGGAGCAGACTGCTCCAGCGTTGGTCCCCCACAGGGTTCACAAGTCCTGCCAGCAAACCTGCTCCAGTGTGGGCTCCTCCCTCTACAGGTCCACAGGAGTGGACCTCTTCCTCTTTCTGGCTGTAAAACCTCCCATAATTGTCCTTTTTTTT
>VWZZ01001435.1:33479-54938 GCA_013399095.1 Psophia crepitans | reverse complement strand
TCTGTTACCCCAGAGGTGTTACCACTGTCGCTGATGGACTCGACCTTGGCCAGTGGTGGGTCTCTCTTGGAGCCGACTGGCATTGGCTCTAACAGGCACAGGGGAAGCTTCTAGCAGCTTCTTGCAGAAGCCACCGTCCCAGTGCCCTCCCCACCCCCGCTACCAAAACCTTGCCATGCAAACCCAAAACATAATTTGAGCAACCTGGTCTAGGGAAAGATGTTCCTGCCCATGGCTGGAGGAGTTGGACAAATGGACTTTAAAGGTCTTTTCCAACTCAAACGATTCAGGGATTCTATAATTTATAGCATTCTGTATTTTGCCCCATAATCTGTGTTGCAGGAATATATTACTGTCTAAGTATGTCATAGAAATAAGGTAGATGTGGAACCCCTCAATGAGAGATACATCTCTTTCCACCAAACCTCAGGAAGGAACTAAATTGCCAGAAAGGAAAAGCTTTCCTCCAGAAGTTTATCTTTTATCTTTCGTAGTCTGTAAAATGTACTCTCGGTCTATTTTAGTGCACCTTTGCTATTTGCCTTTGTGCAGATCTAGTGCACCTGTAATCTCTAAAGAAATTATTTGTAACTGGCTTCTTTTGAAACGAAGATATGTTTCACTCTTAGAAATGGTTTTGTGTATGAATTGAGGGAGTAATGCTTTTCAGCAGAGACACGTACTGTGCTAGAATGGGTGTCAGCTCATGACTTCCATGACTCTGAAGCAAGGATAAGTGTTAAGTCGCTATGCAACAGAAAACTCAACACATTTACTGTCAAAGATTCAGCGTTCTTTTTGGTGTAAATGTATTCCTAAGAGCTTAAATTACTTAAAAAAAATATTTATGGATATTCTTTGCAATTTTCAGTACCTACATAAGGAATTAGCCTCTACTCTCCCTTTTCTCCTGTAGTGTGATGTATCACAGAGTATATTTCTAACTACTGAAGCAGCAGATTAGTGTTTCCCAGGTGAGCCAGAGGAGGACAGCGGTCTAGGCAAAGTCCGCATGCTTGGAGCAGCAGAGCATCCTGGCTGGTGGTGGGCAGGTACAGAGATCCTGACTGGTACCACAAGTAACAAGGCTCTGATGGGGCCTGAGGCAGTGAGTCATTTCTATGGCTTAAAAGTCACAGTGAAAGGAGAAGTGATTGAAGTGATTTCCCAAAAGCTCGAACAGTTTGAGAAGAGATGAGGTGAAAAGGCGATGTGAAGAGCCCCATTCCTGATGAGTGCTAAACTCAGCTACCAGGCAAGAGCTGGTACCTTTTCTCATGATCTCCCTTCTTGGCAGATACGTAGTCTCTGATGAGAATCAAGGGGCATCACTTTCAGTATTAAAGTGCTGTTGCTTTTTGAAGTACAGTAGGCCAGTTCTAGTGAGAGACCTCAAAGTGCTGCTCAAACATGCTAATTGTAGTCTTTGGCAAGTATCTTGGAGACTGTTTCCGTTACCGTTTAAGTCAGTAATTGTCACTGGGTGTCACTGGAAGTCTCTACATTAGTGTTCTCAGTTTGTGTCAGAAGGCAATTTTAAGTAAACGTCCTGATCAGTCTGTTTTACTGTTCTTTATGTCATGAAAGGGTCTTAAAGCACATGATTTTCAGATTAAAATAAACGGAGATATTCCTGTTCCTGACCAAGTATGCCCCAGCTCAGTCTGCAGTGAAAAAAGCCTGTAATGGGTATGGTGTGGACATCCTGTGCTTGGCAAATCCTAGCGGTTCCCACTGCTTGCTAAGGTAGCTCTAGTCACTGGCTCAGGGGAAGCAGGTAACTTTTCTTTGGAAACATTTTAAGTACGTTTTTGCCCAGCTCACTCTGCTTTTGAGTGGTGGTAAAACTGTGGAGCATTGGAAGGCAATTCTAAGAAACAATTTTCTACCTTGCATTGTAATATTGATTATGTTGTAGAAGTAAACAATACATGGTAAAGACGGAGCAGTCCCCCCACTGCCACAAAAAAAAGAGGCAAGCCTCGCTCTACACTTCCATGGTTATGATTGATTTTAAGGATGGATTCTGGAATGAGGCATTCTGAGACCATGTCATGTGACTGGGAAGAAACTCTTGACTAAAAAATGTTAGTAAGATTTTGGACAGGACAATATTCTGTAATTTTACTTTTGAAAATGTTTAAACTCAGTTTGGTTTTTTAATGTTTGATGCTGAAGTATTTATCCATCTGTTAGTATCTGTCATGAGAGACATTCTCTGTATATAAAGGAATACTTTATATGAGTATTAGATATGAGTTTGAACTATTTTATCAAGAAATCTCTTCTAGCAAACTAATTGCCATAGCATTGCCATAGCATTTTGAGACTGAAGTCAATGCAAAACATTTGACAGGCCGGTGGCATGTAAATAACACTCAAATTCAAAGTGAATCAGTTTCCTCATGTATAATCTCCTTGGCGGTCCCACGTCCCTTATCATTAAACACGTTATTTTAGAACACAGTTATATTAGTGTTTAAGTCAATTCAGCCACTTGAGAGTTACTTGTACAAAGGGTTTCAGGGGTGGACCTTCGTCCGTGAAAAAGAAACCAGCATGTATTTTCAGGACTGTTGATGTACCTGCAAAATAGTTTAGAAGTGCAGTAAACGATTTTATTTTTTGCTCTCAGAGTACCTGTGACACTCAGCTAGTGTCAAAATAGTGTTATTGATAGTATCTCTATGAATCACCAGATAAGTTACGTTGGCAGTTTGATCATTAGTGTATTGCTCATGGAATGAAAGCAAAACAATTTCAATCATACCTTGGCTGTCTGTTGAAGAAAGACATTACTTTCTGACTTTGACATGTCTAGCATTTTGGAAGCTGCACCAATTCTGTTTTCACAGAAGCACTCAGAGACATTTCTTCTTAGTGCTATGTGTAACATACTATTGGAAAAGAAAAGATGTTCAGGCCTGGGCTAGTATCTCTGTATTCCTGTTGCTCTCACTTAGCCTAAAAATTGAAATTTAATGTAAGATACTACTTTACAGTCCAGTTCTTTACGGACTGTTACTATTTACAATGATGGCATCTATTCTTATCAGTGAAACCTAAAGTGAAGTAGCTGTTAAATCATTGTTTTCTATCCCAGGTACAATCAAGATAATTTTCTTCTTTCCCTTTTCTTTTTTTTTTTAAATAACCATAGATAAATATTCCCAGTGTTTCTGTGGACTAGTTGCAGAGTTAATTGGATCATACTGTCTTCAATAGCAATAAATGTGTATTGTTTATTTATTAAATTTGGTTAAATTTTCATTTCTTTTTTGTTTTGTAAGGTTTGCAACAATTCTGCCAGGCTTTACTATCTGCTACTGGAACAAACCAAGTGAGGCTCAACCTCTTAAACAAGGAGGGTGTTTCTAATAGAAACCTTGACATTTCTTTGAAATTTTGGAATGTCTTCTAGAAAGTTTTCCCTTTTTGACAAAGAGTCACTGCTCTACTTTAGAAGGTTTTGAATGATTTTGTATCTATCTGGGTACATAGGCATTACCGGTTTCACCGATACAGTGTACCTCATAATAGTGTGAAAATAAAAGAGCATATACCAAGTTTCATGGCTAAGTGAAGAAAATGATCTGGCATCAGATGAAATGCAGTTCATTTAATGTAATCATGATCAGCATCAATTGTTGCATATATTAGTAATTGTAACAGTCTTGTCAGAAGATTATTTTAACATTAACTAGTTTTACATGTCTATGTTTTATGTGTTTATTTCAATTTAATTTTTGGCAACAGCTGCAAATCATTAGCTGGTAGCAACATGCTATTCAATTAACATTTCTTCTGCAATCATGCTGATAGTAGTACATGCCATTTTTATAAATGTAAAGATACCTTGCTAGATACAGGTGAGAGTCTGGTCAGTTTGATTAGGTTAAACCATAGGTGATATTTGATCTGGCAGAAACAGGGTTAGGATTTTTAAAGGCCAAAATATCTGTAAGCACTTAGTGTCCATAAACACTAAGACAAATGTAAATGTCAAAGCAATATTTTGACAGTGATTATGGATGTAAAAAATTGTGTCTCATATTCCTCAATCTTCATCATATTCATCAGGACAGGCTTTTACATCTTCAATTCCTTTTCTTACAGTTTTCAGCTGTGGAAGTATTTTTTCCACTCATATTCCTTTCTTTCATGGTTCCTTTAATTTTTCCAGACACAAGGCGTAAGAACAATGTAGAGTACACCCGGTCTGTAACTTGTACTGCATTGTAGCCGTTTCAGAGCCCAGTGTCCAAGAATTGGTTACAACTATTCGAGTGTTGTACTAGTGATTGCGTGCAATCATTTTGACAGAAGGTTACTCTTGATCAAAGAAGTGATGTTTTATATTATATTCTGCTCACGCTTTTGTTTTTCATTTGGTTTCACTTTATTTCAAATTTCTTTCATGCAAGGTTGAGTTAAATAGTTTGAGGTCAGCTGAGCTTAAGAAAAGGTGAATATTTGTCATGATTGAAAGACACAGTAAAATGTTAAAAAAACCAGAATATACTCAAGTGTATATTTGGAAGTCTGAGAGTCTGTTGACATCAACAGAAACAAATCATGAAAATCTTACTTTCCAACGTAATCCCATTGATTCTGATGGAGGTACAGGAAGTGCAGGACTGGAGGTTCCTGGCAAATAGAAGTTTTCTGGTTTCTGCTTCTTTACTTGGAGTGGAAAGCCTTCTTGCAGCTCCTGGGATGGCAGGAGTTGGCATGCAAATATCTCAAATTACAAACATGTTACAGTAAAGGTATCTGTAGTTTGCCTTATTGATTGGTATGCAGTTTTTGACGAGTTCTAACGTCCACATGCACCTCTGAAGAAGTATCACCTTAAGAGTTTTTGCCAGCCTTCACAGGCAATTCTCTGCCTAACTTATATTTCCTGTTTGTTAAATTGTATCACTATTTTTTTTTCTCAAATCTATCAGATTTTGTATTTTTAGTCATATCCTCTATTTCCCATCCATGGTATGTGCAACTTTCTGTTGATGGAGAACTACTGATGGCTACTGATCATAGTTTTCAAACCATTTTTCTCCTAGATAGTAAAAAATGGTGGTGTTTTACTACAAAGTCATGGGTTTTGGCTTTCTTATAGTAGTATGAAAATAAGCTTCCACAAGAACACGTAAAAATCTTTTCATTTCTAACAACAGCAATTAGAATTTAGTTTGTTGTCAGTGTGGAAAAGAAAATAACATTATTTTATCTGAGAATGATAAGTGCCTTTTTAAAAGGGACTTGCTTCACAGTGAGACCATTGTGCACTTTCTAAGTTTAGCAGTAGTAATATACTACATCCTATACTTTGTGTATGAGGGGAGGGCATTGAATCTCATATACCTCAGTGGTAGCAAGGCTTTTGAACTGTCTCCCACAATATTCTTGTATGCAGGATGTTGTGGTCTGGATGACTGGACAACTGGATGGGTCAAAGTCGAGCTGGATGATTAGGCTGGAAGCATAGGCCAACACGAGCCTTGTGGAATTCAGCAAGGACCAATGTGGAGTCCCCTATCTGGGAAGGGGTAACCCTTGCAGCAGTACAGGCTGGGGACTGAACAGGTGGCTGGCATCAGCTCTGCTGGAAGGAACCTGGGCACCTTGGCAGGCAGCAAGAAGAACACAAGCCGTCAGTGCTCCCTGGCAGCAAAGGGCCAAAAACATGGGGGTGGCTGTATTGACGGGAGGAGCGTAGCTGGTCAAGTGAGGAAGGTGATTGCTCCCCTCTACTCAAGAGTTGCTAGAACACATCTGGAGTACTGAGCACTGTTTTGGTCCCCATAATACAGGAAAGGTATTGGCCAACTGTAGCTAGTTGAGCTGGGGCTACAAAGGTGGTTGGACTGCAGTGCAGGCTGTGCCAGCAGTGGCTGAGGGACCCTACTTTGAGAAGGAGGTTGAACTAGAGATCTGCTGACATCCCTTCCAACCTGAATGAACCTGTGATTCTGGTAAAAGTCATTACTGAAATGTTTAGGTTTTATACTTGTGTCTCAATTTAAAATAAAATTATTTTATCTAACAAGTAAGTCTTTCTCCTTTACCCTAGTTTTTATTATTATCTTAGTAAGATAAAGAAGTCTTGTAGCCAAAAATTACATTTTTGAATACAGAATACTAAAACATGCAAATCTTTTATTCATAGTGTGAAACTACATGCAAGAAGTACGTTTCAGTTAAGATAATAGCTTTAAAAAGGAAATCTAAAAAATCATTTTCTTTATGTCTGAAACATCAAAAAGTATTAAAATAACACTGGCAGAAATCGATTCTTGGCAATGCTTATCTGCAGGCCTAACAGAAATGCTGAAAGATCTCTGATTATTTTCACTTTCATATGCAACATACAGTGAAACATGCAGGAGATCACTGTTCAAATTTTCAATTCATATGAAATCTCTTTGAAGTGTGTATGCTCCGTTAAAATAAAGGATTGTAGAAAAGAGATCCATATTGGACTGGATGAAAGAGGTCTACAAGTGTGTGGCCATGACTTACTGTGTAATATGTCTGAGGCAGTTAAAAAGGTTTTAGAGGCAAAGATGTTTGAGTTACTGAGGTGAAAATAGGATATCAGAAGAAAGTATTAGGAGCAGACAGGCAGCACCAGTCAGTACCTGCTTGAGCATACCTTCTTTTCATGGAACAGAGAGTTTTAGCAGTCCCCTGCTATGGGAAGGATGTACTTTAATCTTATGGTGTATTGTGCTATTTTTAGTTATCTGTCACAATCCTGATAAAACTTAAATACCTGGACCTGTCTATATTTATCAAATACACTTAACTGGCCTTCCCTTCATTTCAGAGAGTTCAACATTTTCTCTGGTCTTGCATGGGGTGTTTTTTGTGTTTGGTGGTGCTGTGTTTTTCACTTACCACTAGAGGTTTATTTTTAACTTATGAGTATTAAGCTGAAAGTTGTGATACATTGCTGGGGTCTTCACTGAGTTACCGTCAGCCATGTAATTAAAAGTAATTTTAAGTGGGATCTGTTTGAATTCAAGCTACTCAACTTCAAGTCATCAATGTTACGAAAATTAAGTGTGTTTACACGTTGGCACATTTTGATAAATTCAGTAGTCTGCTTTACAGCATTTTCCCCTAAAGTTGTTCTTTTATCACAGCTATCAAGAGGAGAAGCAATGGGAGCACTGTAGTGCTGCACTGTGTGGCTACAGCCTTCCACTTACTGGCTTAATAGTGATGCTTGAATAGCAGATCCCATTTTCTAATGTAGCAAGATGCACCTGTTCCTTTGTTATTTAAGCTTACTTCTGTATGCAGCCTGAAAATCAGGAATTGGGTGAAGATCTAGAGATTAGTTATGAGAAACAAGAGATTCTGTTCTGAATCTGTGGTAAGTTGCTTCCCTCACATAGTTACCTTAGTTACACTGAAAATGAGTGCATCTTAGATAAATAGGTAAGAAAGGTATCTTTAGGCTTAAAACTAAAGTTATAACAGAACTCGAGAAACTGAAAGTGAAAATGGATTAAAGCATCTACAACATCAATCAATCTCCAAAAATTAGCCTTAAGCAAGTTTCATATTGGAGTGGCTACTTGAGTGACTAAGAAGATTACACGTATTTCAGGACCAAAAGACCACTTACACCACACAATCAGTTTTATCAATTCAAGCAGAGCTTAGGAGCCAGAGATTTGTAGATATCAAATGACCGGTAGGAAGCTTCAGTCTGGAGCACTGAATGCCTCTGACTGTTTCATTCATTGCATTACTTGTGGGTTTTTTTTCAGCTGAAGTAAAATTTATCCCAAGTTGCAAAATTCTGATAGTAAGTACAGCAAGTACCATATTTTGAGTACAGATTTAGAAGATCTTCATTTTTAAGAGAAACTGAACAGTTAAACTTCCCTTTTATATGATATCTGAGCATGACAAACAGAAGAAAATGCTTTTGTGTTTTGAAATTGTGAGAGGAACTTTATTACATCTTATTCCTTCATTACATACTTATACCTTTACAGAAACTCTTTCAGTAAGATGTAGTGTCCTTTTCAAATATTTAGATCCATGTATTTACTCTTAGTTTCATTCTCTGCTGTGATCATCCTATTCCTGGAAGGGCGAAATTCAGCTGGGATGGCAAGAGTTGTGCTGTGTAGTACTAGATGCATCAGGCTGGATTGTTGTTTGGCTAGAGGTGGCTTACTACATGTGAGTAGATTATTGGGTACCAACTTTTGAAGAGACAAATACTAATTTCTACAAAATTTAAGTTTACAGATCTTTTCACTTGAAGTCATATGAGAGTTTCTTAATGTACTTTTATTTTCTTTGCAGCTATTGGCTGACAAACAAGGTCCACATTAAACGACCCAGCACTGGTCTCCTCATGTATACGCTTGCCACCAGATTTTGTGATGAAATTCACCTGTATGGATTTTGGCCATTTCCAAAGGATTTACATGGAAAACCCGTCAAGTATCATTATTATGATGATCTGAAGTATCGGTACTTTTCTAATGCCAGTCCTCATAGGATGCCATTAGAGTTTAAAACGTTGTATGTGTTACATAACAGAGGAGCACTTAAATTAACAACAGGGAAATGTGTACAGCAATAAAACACATGTAAAATACAATAAGAAGTGCAGAATACATAGTTCACTATAATGATGTGGAATGGCAATGGGGACCCCAGTGAGGATATGTTTCATTACCCACTAAGCCATTGGAAAAAGGAATTTTATCAGAAGTACGTAACCAGCTGTTATACCTGTAAAGTGCTATATAACTAAGCTATCTTGACTGCAAGTGTTCAAGTAAGTGCCACTTTCACTAAGAAGAAAGCTTGAATGTATACTCAGTAGTGTTTACAGGATCGTGAATTAAAGAAGAAAAATATAGCCTGCTTACTGCTGACTTGCCACTGTGGTCACACAGCCCACAGAAGAAATCCCCGGTGGGTGAAATATTCACTTCAGCAAATAAACCAGGCTTTGGCAGAAAACATCATGATGGAATCAAGTAGAGAAAGTGAAGTCCATAAATCAAACAAATCAGTGAATGCCTTCATTCAGAGGATGGTTTCTGATCTTGTATTATAACCTCAACTTTTGTTGCTTTTTTTCTTATTGCTGTTGGTTGGATTTTGATGCTTTTGAGTATTGGAGCCCTTAAAGGATTTTGAGGACGTTACGAATAATTAAAAGTATCTTACAGAATTGTCTTAGGAAAAAAAATCATAAGGGTGGGAGGGTGGAGGGAAACATCAAATCTGTTGTCAATTGTTATGGTGTTGAATCCTGCTGTCATACAATCTTTAACATTCCGACAGTTTTTCTAGCTACTGCTGTCAGTACCCACTACACGGAATCACTCAGAGGTCATTTTGATCCATTTTTAAATAGAAGTTTTTCTGTTGTATTCATATTCAAAGACATACGAAAAGGTGCCCTGATTTTTGGTACCAAAGATCACGCTTATACATTACTTTCCTCTTAAAGAAATTATGTAGACTTAGTATGTTTCTTTGCTGCTGAAGGAAACATATTCTTTATGGTATTTAAATTTTTGAATTAAGCATCTCAAAGCAAAATCCTGTCTACTTAATCTGCATATAGAATTCCATTCTTCAGAAAAATCTGTATGAGTAAAGAAATTATTTCATACATTCAAATATATATCCAATTTTTATTCCTGATTAAAAGTAAAGCACAAAATCTAAAGGAACTCAGGTGACGTTGGAACAGGACTAAAGAAAAGAAGAAAGACCTAGCCAATTAAATTGAAAATAAAAGGACTGTAGATGAAATGGTTCTTTTAAAACTTAAATTTCTAATGGTGTTGGATGATGTCTCTGTCTAATATACCTCTGTTGTGTCAGCTTGATGTTCTTATGTGTGATTAACTGAAGTAACGCAGAGCTGCATTATTTCACAGTGTTTTTTCTGAATATCAGTCTTGTTTATCAATGAAACCAAGAATTCTTTCACTCTCTTCTTTCAAAAATAAGAAATTACAGAGGGTAGGACAGGATGGAGTATCAGTACAGCATATACTAAGATACAAAACCTGTCTGCATCTATGTTTTAGTGCTGATGAAGCAGGTACATTAAGAACGCTGTGGTTCCACTGTTTTCTTGTCAGGCTAAACGAAAGAGGAGGCATGTAGATAGAATGTGTGGGTATTTTCTTGTTGTGTTTTCAGCTTTACATTAGGTCTTCATCTCCAAATATGATATTCGGTGAATCTACTGAATTTGAACTAGCTTGAGCAATTTCATATGTAGCACAACACTCACAAACATTTACTAGCTAACAGTGCCATTTATGACCCATTTTTCCTCTTAAGTTCTTGTGTATGTCATCATGCATGACTAGAGGCCTGTGGTTATGCAAATTTAGTAGCCAAATCACTGCCTTACAGACAGTTTTGCCAAAAGTTGATGGGAAATAGAAAGTCATTCTGCTGTATCTAAGGCACAGCAGCATCTTTCCCTATTCACTGGTCTCTCCTCCCCAGGATAGTTTGCTTTGGCTGTACACTAAGGTGCGGGATGTGGTCCTAACACGATCGCCACTGAAACCAAGGCATCACAAGGAACTCATCAGCCATACAGACTGAAATGTGTTTCATTTGTTGTTGATAAACCAGAGGGTATTATTTGTACACTGTGTAAACTTGCAGTTTAAGACAAGGTTATTTCCTTGATGGAAGGTAGGCATATTCCTGTTCTTTCTGTTAGGGTTTTGCTGTTGTTGATCTTTTAAAACATATTTCATATCATTGACAGAATTTCTGTTGAGATAAAGAATTCACAATCTTACAGAAGCTCAGAAGCATCTGTTTAGCTTCATCTTTTCTTCTGGAAATGTCTTTTCTTCTCTGTAGTGTCAGGCCATCAACAAAAAGGGAATTCAAGTAGACTAAAATATTAACTGTCAGAATATATTTTTTACCTCAGGGAAGGTTTTAATACACTGATTGATTGATTCTCTGAGAGCAAAGCAGGTTATGACACTCTTAATTCCTATGGTAGTAAAAAAAATTTTAAAAACATTACTTGTGTAATTGAGTAAGTGAAAACAATGAGTCATAAACAGGAAGACAGAGGAGAAAGGCTTTTTTTAGAAGTTAGCAGACGAAGAACAATTTCGCCTAAGTCTGTTTTGCAGTCTCCCTGTTTGATTCTCCGTGAGTAAAGTTAACTTTAGTACACAAATCATGGAGTCCAGGTTTTTACCCACTCACTAAATCTCGTAGAACAGGGTGATACAGGGCAAGGTTTCTCCAAGTTGGTTTGGCACCGGATGTGACAGTGACACGTGCTTGCAGGGTAACAGAGTTTGCCCATACCTTCCCAAAGCTGAGCCTTAACCTCCTCTGCTGCATGCTTTCCACCTTCAGTACTGCACACTTCTGGCACCATGGGCCTCAGCTTTATCCTATGCTGAAGTGTAATGTAATGAGTGATTATGTTTCAAACCATCCTCCAAAGTCATTTTGCTCTATTGCCTTTGTGTAAGATCAGTGTCCATGTGGAGCCCGAAGCTTCTGGGGCACCCTGGTGTGCAGTATGTCATGCTGCAAATTGTCTGGTTTGAGATGGTTTGTGACCACCGGTTACTGGTTACTCTAAGGTGACATGAGGTGGGACATGCCCAGAGCTTTTCCCCTTCTGTTACATGTCCTTGGTTGTTGGCCCTCCCACTGCTAGGAAACTGCAGCAGTAGACTCATGGCTAACACCCTTACCTTTCCTTTATACCTCCATATTCTGTATTGCCCTGCGCCTCTTTGTGCATTTCTATTGAGGAACGAAGAAAACCAGATTGCTTCCACTATGTCACTCTTTATACTCATACAGCTGACCTGGGGCATAGCCCCAAAGGCTTAGCTGCTGTGTAGGGAGTTTACAGTGGAATAAATTTCAGCTTGTGGTCCTTCACTGGGCAGCAGTCAACAACTCAAGCCTCTGTAGTTGCCTTGGATGTTTTCTTTTGTTTATAGACATTCACACCTCCTGTGCTGCCTACAGCACAGATAGATAAACAGGCTTCGTTATAATTACCACTTTTATCATCCAACACTATAAACAACTAATATGAAGTAGATAGGATGAAAATAAGAACTATCTTTAATATTGTAATGGTCTTTGCCCTGGTGAGGAACAACTGAGGAATGCCCATCAGTTGAGTGTTTCTCAAATTTATTTTCATATGAGTCGTATAAATTGCCAACTATGGTTCCTAAATGTATGTTAAAAATAAGAACCCGGAGCTACACCAAGACAGCAGACTATATATTTTTTCACATCTAATGGCAGCTTGACATTGAACAACCTGATTTCATTCAGATAAATTTATTGTAAATTGTTTATTAATGTACAGGTTAATGTTTCTGTGGCAGTTTTTCATTTTTCATATTTCACAAAAATAATAAACATATTTGTTAAGTTTTCAGCCCTGGGACAGTTCTCTTTCCCACAGCTCTGAGCCACCCTCCAGATGTAAGATCTTTCTATAATTGACTGCAATTTGAAGAAAACAGGTGTGGGTTCAGTACCTCTTTTTAGTTCTCGATCTGGCAAAGTGCTGAGCACTCTTCACAGTGACTTTCCTGGGAGAGACACGTCCAGGATCAAGATGGGGATCTAGATTAGCATATTTCAGGATGTAACTCTGAAATAGCACATTATTTATTTATAAGAGCACTGTTACTTTGTGTAGGGAAAAGCACAATTGTTCTAAATGTAGATAAAACAATGGAGGAGTGTTTACAGAGAGCTTCATTCCTGCACAGTACTATTGCTACTGAGCGTATGTAATACAATTTCTGTGGTTCAAAGTATTGATATGTATTCTGTCAGGATTGTCATGCTTGACACTGTTAATATTATTTCAAGTACAGCTATGGGGATTGTTTCTTATTTGTATAACTGTAAAATAAAGACTTTTTTCATTTTTTCTGCTATATTCTGTTCCATATTCCTTTGTAACACAATAGTGATAATATTTTTCAATTATGTGCTCGTTGTAAGGATACGTGGAAAGAGATTGTCTGCTTCTTTAAGGTGTCTGGTCAAGGACTTTCTCAGCACAAAAGGGGATATTAAGGAGGAAGCCATGAACTGAACACGGACAGACACAAACGTGACCGACAAATTATAAGGCAGACAGTGATGAGAACTGAAACTGGTCAGTTTCACTAACTGGTAAGGATATGTGGAGTGTGGGAATGTTCCAGTAAGATTATCTGATTGAGGATACTAAGGATGTCAAATCGGATACTAAGGAAAAGGGGGAAGCAAAAAGTATACGGAGACACAAACCTGACAGACAAATCATAATGGAGACAAAGAAGCCATCTTCATCAGTCACACTAACTGAACAGCTATCAAGAAGCTGCAGGGAAATGGGAGTTTCCAACTGATAAAGATGGAAAGATGGACCTGAGGGTCCGAATGTTGGAGGGAAGTTGGTGTGACTGTACAAACTGGTGAGGCAATGTGCAGGGGAGGAAAAAAAGAGGAATAGGCAGAAAAGGAGCCGGTCGCGTGTAAACCATGGCCAGTTTGTACGCTTGTCTGGCTGAGCCTTGAGCCTGCTTGTCAGAGTCTGTCCTAACTGCCCATTAAATCTTTTCTTAAATACCGCTCTGCGTAATCTCACTCTCCATCCCAGGCGTGTGAGTGCTGCAAGGACTCTGCTAGTTGCTGCGGGAGTGGTGTGAGAGGTCTAGCGGTCAGCTGCTGGAGTTGGACTGGGGAGGTGGGTGCCCCTGGCCTGTGGTGTCTGGAGCGAGTGAGGGGTCTCAGTCACTGTCTACAACTACCTGAAAGGAGGTTGTAGTGAGGTGGGTGTCAGTCTCTTTTGCCTAGTATCAAGTGATAAGACAAGAGGAAACAGCCCCAAACTGTAGCGGAGGAGGTTTCGGTTGGATATTGGGAACTTCTTCACCAAAAGGGTTGTAAAGTATCAGAGGTATTTACAAGACTTGTAGATGTGGTGCTTAGGGTGGACTTGGCAGTTTTGGGTTGGAGCAGGACCTCAGATGACAGCAGGACCTCAGGTTGCAGCCCATGTACTTGGTGCTGGCAGTGCCCGTATCCTCCCCAAACTGGGTGCTCAGGGATAATGACCAGCAAACTTCAAGCTGGACTAGCCAGCCAGTAGCAGACCCTGGGTCAAGGCGGGTGTCTCAGGCAGACAGAGCATCTGCTGGTGTGCCCAGGGGCACCCGCGAATGTGGGGTGCTGTGGTACGAGTGTGTGAGTGCTGTGTGTTCGCACAGGTCCAACACTGGTCCAACACAGAGCTGGACCAGCCAGTGTGTTGGGGACCTGTGGGGCAGGCAAGGGGGCCGGGATCAGGGCAGGGGTGCCAGGTGGGCAGAGGGGCCGTGGCAGTCCTTGGGGGATGCGTGAACATGCGTGTGCTTGTTGTGACTGTGGAAAGTGTCCCGTGTGGGCTGCAGTAGTGACCTTCTGTGTCCGCCAGCCCCAAAGGAGGAGGGGGTCGGGTGCCTGCCCTTGGGTCTGTGTGAGCTCTCTGTGGGGGTGCTGTCAGAGGCTGCGCCTCCCCTGTGGCAGTGCGAGTGACCGGCCATGCCGGTGTCCTCTGTGTGCGTGTGTCCATGTGTCTGTGTGTGTCACATGAACACACATACTCAAGCTTCACTCTTGGTTGGGCCTGCAAATGGGAAAGCTGCAGCCACATCCCTCAGCCTGGGCGGAGAACCCGGGACACCAGGCCACAGCCTGGGCTCTGTCGGCCAGGCAGGAGAGGTCCTGGCCTGAGGCAGCTGGAGGAGGCAGCTGCTCATAATGCCCCATTAATGCAATCTACTATAAAATGTTTGAAGTGGTTCACATCAGAGCAAAACACATCCAATGAGGGCCAGAATTAATCTCTGTATACACCTCAGAATTTAAAAGAAAATTAAAAACACAGCTTGTAGGAACCGTATACAATACTGCAAAAAACATACACTAGGCTTTAAAGCCTATTAAATCAACCAGCATCATGTTTTGATCAGTAACACATTTCTAAACCTTTACCATCCATACCACAAAAGCAAATACACAACTCCACCCTGGCTCTAGAAACTAGGAAAAAAAAACCCAACCTTTTCCATAATGAATTTGACATTTCTATTCTATAATTGCAGATTCATCCTTCCACACTGTTGGAGCTTATGTGTATTTGAAAATGCTATGACAGTCAATATTTTGCTGAGCAGTGTTCTTTTTCATGGCTCAGAAGCAAAAGGCCATATTTTGCTGAATCCTGCTTATAGCCCTGTGATATTAATTAGATTATTTTAAATTACTATCTATATTGGGAAAGGGCTTTCTTTTGATTACTTACTGCAGCAAAAATATAAGCATATAATTCATAATGAGTAAAATGAAAAGTGAAAAATTCTTGCACTGTAATGAAGACCTGCTTACACTGGGAATATTCAGCTGTGCTTTCTCCTGCCGCCTTAAACAGCAGCCTTGTGAGCCCCACCTTTCAGTTTATGCCTTCTTATCTTCTATTTGTACTTTATGGCCCAAAATACACAAATCAAAGAGATGTTTTCACCATTTTCTTATTGCAAAACTTTAAAGATATTTAATGTGATTCAGGTGCTGCTTCTAAGCCTTAAGGAACCTGCTTAACAATAGGAAACACTGCTTCTCAAAGGAGTATTTCCAAAGGAAGTGTAATTTCCACTTCCAGTTCAGTTGTCAGAACTCAGTTCATAACAGAACTAACCAACAGCACAGTAGAGAGGGTATTCTCAGGCTCACCTTCATGACTCAGCAGCTGTTCTCGAAGCATTCAAATCTTTGACTACATCTATTGCTTTGTTGCACTAACAAAGAACAGCTTCAAGAAGTAAGTTCAAGAACAGGGTCTGAGCAGCTGGTTCCCACAGTTCTCCTATATAATACTCTGACTGCAGGAAAACAAGAGTCAGAATGAAGGTTAATGACATTGTGATAGTCTGAGGATAGCAAAAAAAAAACAACCACAAAACAAAACAAACCAAAACAACACAAAAAAAAGAATCCACAACAAAAAAAAATCCCAAAAACAAACCAACAACCCTCCCCCCGAACAATAACAAAATAAGAGCAGATTATTTCAGATTTCCCTCTCCTGAACTCTCAACTGAATGACATTCATCCTTTCCTCTCTGGGGTTGTCCGTTTGCTCTCCAAGCTCTCTGTTCTTACTCCTCAATCACTGGCAAGTGCAAACTGACTCCTAAATCTGTGTTTGAAAAGAGACTATTTGAAGCCTGAGGCAGTGTTATTTAGCAATGTAGCAATGCACCGGTCTGGAAGAACAGCTATTGTGGTATGATATTCCATGTGGATTAACTGCTTCTTTGAGAAGAAGGATGGAGTAGCCTGGGCGATGCATCATAGTAATGCTCCCTGCTGTGCTTCTACAGTGCATCGAAGAGGGCTGTATGATACACAAACAGCTCTCAGCGCTGTAATAGCTCTAATGCTTTTCATCAAACAGGTCATCCTATGAGTAGTACAATGTGTAAAGCCTGATTTTACACAAAGTTACATCCTGAAGTAACTTCAGCTATTCCCATGCCAGCTGCATCACTGCTTTTCTGCCTTCCACCTTTCCAATTCCAGTCTCCTCACTGAGCTGCTTCCTCTTCCAAAAGAATAATAGAATCATTAAGGTTGGAAGAGACCTCCAGGATAATCTAGTCCAACTGACTCCCTACCACCTATTACCCAATTAAACCATGTCCCTAAGTACCACATCCATAATCCCACATCTCTCCATTATCCACTGTTGCAGTGTGGGACATATGACCTGTTTTGCAAAGGCGGGAGAAACTCACAAGCCAGGCAAGTAGAGGTGCCTATGATGCCAGTTTGCAGCTACGCAGGGGCTAATATATCCATGCTAATAAACATCTATCTTATTTAGGGAATCGGCTGTTGCTGCTGAAGGAGCGCAGAGTGCTACTTGCAGCAGCAAAGGGGTGTTCACTCTCCTTGTAAATTACTGATTTAAAAAGAAATGTTAGGTATTTAAAATGTCTAAGACAACTGCTCTTCCGACAAATATGGCTGAATTTGATCAAGGAATCGGTACAGAATCACAGAATTGCTTAGCTTGGAAGGGGCTTCTTGAGATCACCCACTCCAAATCCTGCTGCTCAAGCTAGGTCAGCTAAAGTAATTTGCCCAGGACCATGTCCAGTTGGGTTTTGAAAGTCTACAATGATGGAGACTCCAAAATGTCTCTGGGCAGTCTGGTCCTGTATTTGATCACCCTCAGTGTACATAAAGCATTTTCTTGTGTTCATATGAAATTTCCAGGTTTTAATTTGTGCTCTTGTCCTGTCTACTGAGAAGAGTTATGCTCCCTCTTCATTCCCAGCCATCAGGTATTTATATACATTAATGAGACCTCCACGAACCTTCTCCAGGCTGAACAGTCCCAGCTCTTTCAGCCTTTTCTGACATGAAAGGTGCTTTGGTCCCTTAGTCTTCTTCATGGGCCTGTACTGGACTCATTGGCTATGTTACTAGGATCAAATGACAGACAAGCAATGGTATCATACAAGCCTTATTGCCTTAGCAAACCAGACTGAAGTGAGTTGCAGGTAAAGACAGAGCTATGTGACTCTAGATAGGATGGAAAAATCCCTGAAGAGAATTCAGAGAATTTTCTTAGTAAAAGTAAACCCTGGTTCCCAGTTTCTACTGCTAGTGTTTGAAACCCCCTCGCTGGGGTATCTGCTGTGAAACAAAGGCAGGCAAGTAGAAATGCAGTCCATATTTTCTCCCTTTCGTTTCTAGCAACTTCTTATCAGGAACATCTGATGAAGTTTGGAAAGATGATGCAAAATTCCTGATAAGGAAAGCAATTTGTTTTTCAAGAACTATATGAGAGTTAGCATGCAGCCCAGGAGAATGTTGTTCCCGGATTCTTGTGATTCACTAAGCCAGATTATAATTGTGTAGCCTTAACACGGCTTCTGGCTTGAGTAGATCTTTAGGTGACTATGTTGAAGAAAGTGACTCTAGACACACTTCTGTACTTGTTATTTTCGTATGTTGGAAAGGGTGTCAATTGACGGAAAATCTGTTAAAAACATATGGCTTTGTTTTCATCTTTACTTTTAGAGCTAAATAGACCAATATGTCTGGAAGCTTGCAGCAAACACTTATGCTGAAAAACATGATGATTTGGATTTTCTCCAATTTGTAAACAGATACAAGAAGAAGAGAACATTTTGGTTTGAAAACTAGTAGTTCTCTAAAAGTAAGAAAGATTTTTCGTCTCTGTATCCGGTTTATTCGTGGGCTTATTTGAACAGCACATAGCACTAGAATACACTTGTAATTATTTAGCATGGAAATAGTTTGTATAAAGTATATTTCTTAGGAATTGATTGAGGGTTTTTTAACTAGTATACAGCAAAGTGTTGATAAATTTCAGTTTCAGTTCTGTTGCTGCCATAATGAAAGTCAACAGAAAGACAAAAAAGAAGTAGCTGAGTTAAGATGAATGTCCTTTTTATATAGTACACATCTAAATGGGGTCTTGCTCACTAAGCAGAGATTCTAATCTGCTATAGTGATACTCCTAGTTAATTAAAATTTGTAGTGGAAAGTTGGAGGATGGCGCTCTGACTTCATTGTGAGGTTTTTTTGCTAAGAAAACACTGTACTGTTTTAACGGTCTTTCTTTTCTCAGAGTGTTCTTGTTTACTTGTTTCTTTGATAATTGTAACATAACATATGAGGTCTATGTCCTAAATATACCCACCAACATTAAGAGGAAAATCAGCAGAAACCTTTTAAACTGGGAAAACATCTGTGTGCAGCCAATCTTTTGTCACAGGGCAATCACTCCATCCTCACCTGGTCACGTGTCCAAGTCCTCAGCTCCACCTTGCTAGGAAGAAGAGCATAGAAACTGGGAATTGTGTAACCTGGGAGCAAGAATTCAGTAACTGTGAGCAATGCATGGTTAGAATTATAGAATCATAGTATCAATTAGGTTGGAAAAGACCTTTAAGATCGAGCCCAACCATAAACCTAGCACTGTAAAGTCCATCACTAAACCATGTCCCTAAGTGCCACATCTACACATCTTTTAAGTATCGCCAGGGATGGTGACCCAACCACTTCCCTGGGAAGCCTGTTCCAGTGCTCAATAATCCTTTCAATGAAGAAATTTTTCGTAATATCCAATCTAAACCTCCAGACGCAGTTTCCTATTTACAGGTCAAAATCATAGAAAGGAAGGTTAGATATGTAGGCAGTGTGAAAGAAAGAGCAGAAAATTTATTGAAAATTACTCAATTGTTATTTATATCACTCTTTGGACTTCACAGGAGGTGACAGTACCCTCTGGCAAATGCAATATGGCAGTACTGTGGCTCTGAAAAAATCTCTGATTTGCAGTAGCACTCTTCTGCTTAGCTGTTGAAGAGAAGCAGACAAGCTCAAATTTAAGCCAGTTCTTCTTGAGTTGCTGTCCTGAATTTGGCTAGGATAGGGTTAATTTTTACCAGAAGCTGGGATGGGGCACTGCCAGAACAGGTGACCCAAACTGGTCAAAGGGGTATTCCATACCAGTTCTTCCCGTTTTCTGCCCCATCCTGCCTGTGTCGGGCGAGGGGGAGGCATGAGCAAGTTGCCGCTTGGTGCTCAGCTGCTGGCTGGGGCTGAACCACGACAGTTGCCTTGACCAAATAGTAAATATTTTACAGAGTAAGGTAGATAAAAGATTCACATATATATATATATATTTACTTGTTTTATGAAGTATAGAAATATTGCTGACCATCCAAAATAGTTAAATGTATTTGCAGCAACAAAGCCAATCAATATTTTTTTTAAGCAACCTTCTGATTTACAAAAGGCAAGAGCTGTTACTTTTGAATGCAGAATGCACTGTAAATCAGGAAAGAGTCATAATGCATGTCTCTTCAGACTGAGCTCATTAATAAGTTATATATCAGAACTATGGATTTTTTCCTTATTTATGGCTAATCTCACTGTTGAAGTGGCTGATGATGCAGTGGGCACAGAACACTCCTGAATGTTTTCTTTTCCTTCTCTTATGATGGAGACACAACCTAAAGTGAAAAGGAGGCCAGGTAGAAAATGTGCATTATACAGACAGCAGAGCAAAAAACTCACTGGGTAAGTGTGATTACTTTAGACTATCAGCCTATGTATGAGGCCAGTTTACTTTCTGATAATGCGGTAGGCAGGATGGCTGTCCCACGATTTCTTATGCTCAAGTAATATGTAAGACACTTGGATTTCTGGGCTTGACTTAGGCAAAGTCTTCAGAGTCACCTGCGTCACTGTCTTGGGTTATACTGCAGTACAACATATAAAATATTTGCAGAGAAGTGGTTTAGGTTTTAGCTGTTTGAAAATGCATTGTATTGGTGAAAACAGATTTTCCTAGGTACTTCATCAAGGTAGTTTGCAGTGTATTGTTTCACACACAACCCTCCCAAACATTTAGTGTGGATATTTGAAAGGCATACTTTTAAAATTTTATTCGAGACAACAGTATATTTACAGCTTCTCTCTGGTGTATGTAGAATAAATTGAAATACTTCCTTCCAGCAGAAATTTATCATCCAGAGACAGTGAAATTAGAGTATGTTCACTGTTGTGGCTGCTTTGTTGCAGCCAGCCTAGAGCGTGGATGGGAAGCAGATGCAGCAAGAGCAAGGTGACCGAGCATAAATTACTTTTATTGAAGAACAGAGATTTTGTTGCCTTAGGAAAAGATTCTGAAATAAAGACTGAAACGACTGGCAGAAATAAATACATGAAAGGAAACAGTCCAGGAAAGCAATCAGTAATAATGAGGTAATGGACAAATTATGAGGACTGTAAACATGACAAGAAGGAGAGGCAGCATGTGTTTAGGAAGCTGATGCTAATGGTGTGGCCCTGTTGTTGATGGCGTGTAAGCAGGACTGTGGTCAGCTGTGCAAATGTGCCCTTCCAGGAGCTGGGGCAGCCCTGCCGAGTGAGCCTCCTGCAGCGGTGAGGCGAGGGCTGCGGCTGCTGGTGGCCGGTTTTCTGCTGAGGGGATTTGGAGTGGAGAGTTCCAGGGGAGTGGCTTTTTAAAGTCCTTCCAGCAAATACCATCTGGGTGCGTTTCAGAGTAGTCGTACAACAAAGCCATTCCCGTTATTTAAGATACTCGGGCTGTTTGAATCTTAAGCTGTTTAAATTAGGTTGATAAATGCAGAAGCTTTAGAAACATTTCTGGTTTTACCTTCAGTTTACTGTTTCTTGATCACTTACCCTAGCTACCACTCATGATTTTACACACATCTGTTGAAACGAAAGAGCAAGAAAAACACTTTTTTTTTTCTGTGCAGTAGCTGACATTGATAACGCACAACAGTGATTCTATTCCTATATTACATATATGTTGTCAGTCATTCCTTTTTTTTT
>VWZZ01001435.1:19480-33445 GCA_013399095.1 Psophia crepitans | reverse complement strand
TACAAACCTACCTTTTAGGCATAAGCAATAGATAGGATTAAAACTAATGGGTGGGTTCTGAAAGAGGCACCTCTGTGTCACTGCTGAGTGCTATCAGGCTCTCCATTTACCTTAAAAACTTCCCTGCAGCAAGCCAGGGATTAGTACTTAGAGGCAGCTGATAGCTAAATTATTTTGTGATGCTGTGTGTACTAAACAAGGGAAAAGGAAAAGGACTACTTGTGTTTTCTTATACCAGCATGAAAACCCAGCAGGATGCAGAAATAATCAAGAGGAGATAACAGCTTATGTACACAGATACATGGGAAAAGCGCCAGAAGCTAAAGGTGGAAAAAAGGTTTTGAAAGAATCAGTGGCCAGAAGTGAAGCCAGACAAATTCCAGCAGGAAAGAAGCAATAGCATTTTAGCAGGGAGGGTAGTTAATAGTCTGACACACACTAGAGATGGATGAATGTGGTAGCTGGGAAGAGCAAGATCTCTCTGAAGGACGTACCTTCCTGAATCTAGGAGAGAGAAAAGAAGTAATGCAGGGTCTAAAGGCTTTAAACAAGGTCTTTGCTTTTACTTTTTTTGACCTTTTGTTTTACAGAAATGAATCCAAATCTTCCTTATTTTAAGGAGGTAAAAGGTTTCGTTGGAGCACTGTATGAATATATGGGCTGATTAAGGGATGCCTTAGGAAGCTTTTGTCTGGGAAGAAGGACCTGTGAAGCTGGAACAAACAACAAGCTTCAGGAGCTTCCTGTTTGCCAAAGAACCAGGTAAGACTTCAGCCCCACACCTGCCCTTACCAGTGCAGGGAGCACCTGCAGTCCGCACCCAAGTAACAGCAGTTCAGCCAGCATTGTCTGGCAGTTGCCTGGTGATGAAAAGGTGCTCCTGCAAGAGGGCAAAAGTGCGGCAGATACAGCGAGCAGCCACCTCACCAAGGAATAGGGATCTAAAAGAAATACAGGTTTGCTTTAAGATCACAGAACTGTGTGTTATCTGAAAATGCCTGTTAGCCCCCCTATCTACAGATGTATGTTTATTGGGAGAGAAAAATTAGCTTGTTAACAACAGTGAGTTTAGTTCATTTTCCCATGATTCTGGATAAGCGTGTAAGCAAAATTGAAATTTAAGAAAGAAAAATTCCTTGAAATTAAAGCGCCATTGTCTTTGCCTCCGTAAAGTTCTAGCAAAAGACTTAGGTAAGACAGTGGAAGCTTCTCCCTTTCTTGTGGTCTTTTCTGAAATATGATTTTTCAATAATGACCTCAGTACAGAAATAATTCAGAAAACTAGTAACCCAAAGCACTTCTATTCTTGCATGCCTTGTGAAACAGTTCACTGCCTATGGCACGAAGTTTCACACACATACTTGAAATACAAGAGCTGATGCTGAAGCTGGTTTACATTACCTCAGTACTGCCAAAAGTTTTGAAGTGGAAAGGAGTTAAATGAATTTTTCTTGAGGAACAGTTTGGAAGTCTGTAGCAGTCTGACAGGAAATAAATGTGACAGAAAAACAGTATTCCTTCTCTGGATACTTTTTAAAACAGATCCTGGATATTAGGAAATACTGAGACTGATGGGTTCAGTGACAAAAATATTTTGCCTGATGCCAATGGCAATTTTGGCTATAAACTTGGTGGGGGTGGGGGGGAAGACAAAAAGAAAAAGGAGAACTGAATCTGTGGGCTAGAGATTTGAACATACTTCAGAAGGAAAAAGCATTTCCAAGCAAGGATCAGCATTTTTCTCAGTTCACATTAACCTCCTTTCGACGCCAACATGTTACATCTCATTTATCGGACAGGCCACTTGCCAATGCTTTACAAAAGCACCGAAATACATTATGCTGACTGTTTGGCCAGCTCTCCATTCTGCTTGTCTGTCTTTTACTCCCACAGAAAAAAAGAATTTGCCTATTTCAGTGCTCAAAGTAATCTTATGATCAGATCATGAGTGTGAGGAGAAAGCAAACCAATGTCAGTGCTCATAACTTGAACTTATGATAGGCATACTTTTGATTTACCAGCTCTAAGAAGGTCCCTTTTAGCATTAACTCAAATGCTTCTTGATAGACAGTATAAAAAAAAGAATTATCACAGTACATATGGAAACAGGAAATTCTATGAAAAAACTGTCTTGGCAATGGTTGTGGCTTCCCACAGAACTTTTTTTGTCTTTGCTTGCGTATGCTTCATCTTTCTTACATTTCTATTCTCCTGGGGCCACTTTTACTATTGGCTGAGTTGCCTGAATTTTCAACCAGCTGAGAAGTGTGATGGCACAATGTCAAGTCAACACATAAGTTACTTTCAAAATCTTATTTATGGGCAAAGATGAAACACACTTTATATATACCTCCAAAAATTTGTTGTTAATATCACCAAAATCTGGACAACGTAACTGAAGAATCATTATCAGTCTAGATCTAACTATTACAGAAAAAGAATAGTAATACAGGGGAAAAAAATCTTAGTTAGTACAATTTCAATTGTAATACGCACACCTAGTTTCTGGGTTTATTTCTGGTGCTATGGTCATCCTTCTTCTGCTTCAGTCCTAATATCAGTGTAGTCATCCTTATGGTGTAAAGTGAATTATAGCAAGTTGTAAGCATCCAGTATCCTTTGATGGGAGGAATGTGATGTTCATGTTGATCATTTCTTTCTCACTCTAGGATCCACTTGGGGTCATTTTTATATTTGCTAATATAACTTTACATCTTTTTTTTTTTCATTAGTCTGCAGTTCCTTGGTACATCCAGATTTACTATGAACATACTTTAGATGCCTCTGTGTATGTTGGACAACGTTTCTCTGTTACCTAAAATCAGATTTTTTTTTCCAGCTACAAGTCTGCATCTTTTAACTGACTACTGGTGAGTTGTTTATTGCTGTTGAGTCTCCAGGGCAAAGCCTGTGCCTCATCTCTCAACCCACTGTGCTATGCCACATCCTGTGCCTCCACTTTGCAAACTTTCTGCTGTTGTACCAGACCCATGCTTCTCTACACAACGGATTAGAATAGTATCTTGTGCTACATAGGATGCCTACTTTTTACTGTTAATATAAAAATAGGTTGCTGTGCCATACAAAGAAAAATAATAGAACAAATTAGACCCTAGACAGGTGGTCAGTTAGAGGAACTGCTGTCACAGCTAAACCAGGCAAAACAGATCTGAGGGCTGGTCAAGAAAACATAGACCAAGCAAGTCTGTGATTTAGTGGTGAATTTCCAGTAAGTTTTTTTTATTTAATGAAAAAATTCTGGACCAAAGATGTTATGATGTTGATTTTTTTAACATGTAATACAACATTTCTCATGTTGCATTAATCTTTGGTTAAGATACCACAGAATAAATGCCCTTGACTTTGTAAAACACTGGTAATCATGAAATGTGCAATTTTTGATTGAACAACCACTTTAAGATGACTGTTGAAGTTAAAAGGCAGACTGAAGGTAAAAGAGTAAAAGAGAGAAAATGGAACCACAAATAAGCAGATGTAGCATTTCTTAATCACAGATATCACAACTGCTAGGACCACATACTACTCTTTAAAATGCTTCCCACAAACAACCAAGGTTTGAGCATCATTATGGAGTGCTCAGGAGGCATACTTAGTCAACTTGTTCTAAATTTGCGTATGTATATGTAAAAGTACAAAGTGGTTTTGTTGCTGTGGTTTCAACCATTTCTGATGTATGAAGAAGAAATGGGTAGGCAATTCTGATATTTTTCAGTGGCCAAGTCCTTGCCCTTTCTTTTAAAGCAGCTCCCCTACATCCTTAAGCCATTGTCTGTCCTTGTGAGCTTATGTGGGTATAGGCTAAATTTACTAAAGAGGATGGGATATTACTTGAGCATTATTATTATGCAGAGATTTCTGGAAGTTAGGGGCTGTCATGGTTTAGACAGTTATTTCCCGATGCCCCACCCCCCGCCCCCACCCTGACATGAGGAGAGGAAATTGGGAAAAGAAAAGGAAATGTGTGGGTTGAAATAGAAACAAATTTAATAAAAGAGTGAAAATCATAATAACACCAATACTAGTATAAAACACAGAAGGTTATACCCAGCCAGTACAGGGGTGGCGAGCTGCACCCTCCCAGCAGCGAGTGCTGATGCCGCACACAGCGAGCAGCGCAGCTCCAGGAAAACGCGACCGTCACCGTATCCAGCAGGGCAGGGCTGGGAGCAAAGAGTGGCGCTCAGGAACGGGGTGGCAGGCGAGACCCTGCAGGGACAGCAGCCACCACAGAGAGAGGGCCATCCCAGAGAATCTCCGAATGTATAGGGAGCATGACGTTTATGGTACGGAACACTTCTGTTGGCCAGCTCGGGTCAGAGCCCCTGGCTTTCGCCCCTCCTCGCTTTTGCACCCGACTGTCTCAAAGCTGCTCGAGACCTTGATCACTGTGGAAACCTGCATTCCATAGCTGGCCATCAACTAAACCAAAGTGTCTTATCAACATTATTCTCACAGAATTAAGTGCTGCAGGCTGCTTTAAATACAGTTTCTTTGTGCAGAAAATTAGTTCTGTGATTCTATCCCAGTAAAACCAGGACAAGGACTAAAGCTTGAAGACATCTGCTTACTGCTTTGGACTAACTTGCATTGCTTAACAGAACATTGTTTGGATGGGTGTCTGACCTGGTCTGTTGATGCAGTTCCATATGTACATACCCGATAATGCTTCAGCCAAAGGGATAAATCAGAGAAGGTGTAGGTTACTGTATCCCTGAAAGAACCTGTGACAGCAAAAGCACTACAAGTTGTCTCAGCCATTAGCTCTAGTTAGCTCTAGTTACCACTATGAAATTTATCATGTTGCCAGAGGAATGACAGGACATCTCTACAAAATGCTCAGAAGTCAGTAAAATGGTCATCAATCCTTTTGACTTTCCCAGGTATTATGCAAGGATTAGCTGGTCAAATAAAATTTAAAATTTTCAGGCTCCTTATATTAAAAATAATGTAAGTCTACACAAAAGATTGGTTCCACGAAAAAGCGATGTATTAAGCCATCTGTTTAGCTAGCAAACACATGTGAAGTAAGAAATTATGGCAGGCTCATCTCTCCTAACTGTCTGAAGTAAGAAATCAGTATAATCTTTTTGGCATTCTCCAAATATGTGGTTCAGTCCCCTTTTTTCAGGTACCTTGTGCTTTTGAAACAAAATCTTTCTTGTGGTTATCAGAGTTAAACAGATATCAGAGAAAACCAGAAAACTCATTCATCAATTGCTGAGAATTAAATGTCCTCATAATGTAAAACCTGTTTATCGTCATTCAGGTATAAAGTTGCAGTCTTCCCTTCCCATGTATACTTGCCTAGAACAGTGAATAGTCATGTTTATCTTCCCCACAATAACATGGCAGTCATAGCAAGACTTCCATTCCAGGCAGACAGAATCACAGAATCACAAGGGTTGGAAGGGACCTCGAAAGATCATCTAGTCCAAACCCCCCCGCCAAGGCAGGGCCACCTAGAGTACATCACTCAGGAACACGTCCAGTCAGGTTTTGAATGTCTCCAGAGAAGGAGACTCCATAACCTCTCTGGGCAGCCTGTTCCAGTGCTCTGTCACCCTCATGGTGAAAAAGTTTTTCCTTACATTAACCCGGAACCTCCTATGCTCCAATTTGCCCCCGTTGCCCCTTGTCCTATCGCTTAGTGAGGCCGAGAAGAGCCTAGCTCCATCTTCCCGACACTCACCCTTAACATATTTATAAACATTGATGAGGTCACCCCTCAGCCTCCTCTTCTCCAAGCTAAAGAGACCCAGCTCTCTCAGCCTTTCCTCATAAGGGAGATGTTCCACTCCCTTGATCATCTTTGTGGCTCTGCGCTGGACTCTCTCTAGCAGTTCCCTGTCCTTCTTGAGCTGAGGGGCCCAGAACTGGACACAATATTCCAGATGCGGCCTCACCAATGCAGAATAGAGGGGGAGGAGGACCTCTCTCGACCTACTGACCACAGCCCTTCTAATGCACCCCAGGATGCCATTGGCCTTCCTGGCCACCAGGGCACATTGCTGGCTCATGGTCATCCCCCCGTCCACCAGGACCCCCAGGTCCCTTTCCCCTACACTGCTCTCCAGCAGGTCCGTCCCCAACCTGTACTGGCACATGGGATTCTTCCTTCCCAGGTGCAAGACTCTCCCCTTGCTCTTGTTAAATCGCATCAGGTTTCTCCCCGCCCAGCTCTCCAGCCTATGTATATGTCTCCAGACATGTATATGTTGTATACAGAAGTTGTATACTACAGATATTCAAAGTAAAATGGTCTCAAACCAGTTACAGAGGTTTAGTATTAAAGATGAAATAGTTTCAAAGGCAGTGCTTTTCAGAATTTGATAGGCGTGGCGTTTCTGGATGAAAAATACAGGTTTTTCAAAATTCCTTGTGCTCAGCATCCTAGAAAAGAAGCAACCATAATCTTTAGTTGTTTAGAAAAATCACCATTATCTAAATTGTTTTTTAATATGATACATTTTTAAACATGAGAATGTATAATATTTTTCCAAATAGCTTTGCTGAGTTCTTGCGTCTCGAGAGCCCTGTGAAAACCATGGGGGTTTGTGGTCTTGCTCCTGTGATGTGCTGAACATTGAACATATTACAAGATCTTCTATATAGGGTAAAAGGTTTCAACACCAAGACAATTGAAATTGTAAGGTGGTAAAGCTTCTCAAAGAGAATGAACTGCAATAATACACAGGTAGCAAATAGGAGAGTGGCTCCAGGAATTACTTCACTGGAGATTGCAGCCCACTTTCTGAGTGCACTGAATATAAGTCAGCTTTGAACCTACACCTATTTTATTGCCTTAGCTTAAATCCATTGCTACACTAATACCTTATGCCTCTTAGTAGAATTCATTACCTTAGTTTCAATACATGCTAACAGAACTAAACATATTTTTATTTTCTGCAAGCTCTTTTTGTTCAGCTCAAAATATAGGCAAAACAATCTTTCAGATGATCACCTCCTCAGATGACATTTCACAGAAGAAAGCTGATGAAATTTCTAGTTCAATGGGAATGCACATGTCTAAAAGGGCCGCACCTCAAGTACTGTGTCCAGTTTTGGGCCCCTCACCACAAGAAAGACATCGAGGCCCTGGAGTGTGTCCAGAGAAGGGCAACGAAACTGGTGAAGGGGATGGAGCACAGGTCTTATGAGGAGCGGCTGAGGCAACTGGGACTGTTTAGTCTGGAGAAGAGGAGGTTCAGGGCAGACCTTATCGCCCTCTACAACTACCTGAAAGGAAGTTGTGGTGAGCTGGGGGTCGGCCTCTTCTCGCAGATAACTAGTGACAGGACAAGGGGGAACAGCTGCAAGTTGCGCCAGGGGAGGTTTAGGTTGAAGATGAGGAGAAATTTCTGCTCTGAAAGGGTGGTCGGGCATTGGAACAGGTTGCCCAGGGAGGTGGTGGAGTCACCGTCCCTGGGTGTGTTTAAAGAAACGTTGGATCTGGTACTTGGGGACATGGTTTAGTGGGTAATAGGTGATGGGAGGACGGTTTTACTAGATGATTCTGGAAGTTTCTTCCAACCTTAATGGTTCTATTCTATTAAAGCATGAAAATTAACTGCCTACCTCCATATCATGCCAGCACGACTGCCTAAGATGCTGAGGAGCAGGCCACTTAGTTACTCAAAGTATAGTAATTCAAGACCTCATTTGCCCTAGTCTTTTACCTCTCTGCTTCTCCAGTGTTTGGGTATCTTTAACTCAGGTCCTACTCCCTGGAGACAGAAATAGCCAAGCAGATTTATTTAAGCTATCATAACATGTTTTTCCAGTGTGTGCTCAGCTGCAGAACAGAACACCTCCAGAGCTGCCTAAGCAGTATGTATTCCATTTGTTAAGCAGTATGGATCTGTACCCGGTAGGAAGGTAAGATGCAGTGAGATGGGTTTGGCTGGAGAGTGTTTTGATTTTTAGCTTTGGATGACTAATTTCAAGTTCTGCATTCTTTTCCTCCTTTTGGGGAGTGTGTAACTGAGACCTTGTCAATAGAGATATGTATCAGCTTGCTGATGTGCTCACGGTAGCAATATTTAGAGTAAAATATCTCCAGGAAGTTGAACATAATGCTCCTCCTCCTGTCGTAGTAATTTGCTTCTGGGGCAGTACAGCTACCTTACTTCAGGACTGTAAACATACGTTCTCGCCATTTATGCATATTTTAAGTAAAAGCTATGTACCTTTTAGTGTATATACTTTTTTTCAGATTTTAGGACAGAACTGACTTGTGGCACAAGCTGTGTTAAAAACCAATTGACTAATAAATGAAATGTTTCAAATCCAATGGAAAGAGAACTCCTTGCTGAAGTGCTACTTAAAACTTGATTTTCAAGATATCAGCTTCTGCAGCATGCTTCTCATTTCTTTGAGTATTTGAAGAACAAAGTAACAAACCATTATTCAGTACGTAACTGGATACCAAAAAAAGAGAGTATGTATCGGGTTCATTTATTTGTGTGTCATTAAAAATACGATTGCAAAACCTCACTTTATACATGAGTAATTAAGGTAAGATGGGGGAAAGATGTATATGCTTGTTTTTCAAGAAACAATGCAACACCACAAGCAAAAGGCAAAAATATACTCCAGAATATATGTTACATATATTCTGAATATTTATCATTCAGGAAATTGTAACTTCTCCTTTTATTCTGATGATCTTTAAAAAAAAAAGCAAAGCTACTTAACAGGTCTCACATCTAAAATGATAGTTCATGTTTGAAGTTCCACAAACTTGTCCTTGAAAAGCAGATAACATTAATGTTATCATTTTTTATAACGTACTCTATCACTAAGTGAATGGGATTATAATTGGCCTGCATACAGAGTTGTGTTTTTTCTTCCAAAAAACTATTCAGGTACTTCATACCACTTTTCTGTGAATGTGTTTTGTCAGTTTTTCTATAAAATATGCATGGAATGCTTATGCAAATATTCAGAAGGTAGTAACTCTCAAATATGTATAATTTAATGGGACAGTTGGAGCTCTGGCATCTTTAGCTTGCTTGATGAAAGAAATGAGCTGCAAAGTTAGATTTGTCCATCTCTCTGTTCCCTGATCCATGGAGTGGCCTCTCAGCAATATTAGAGTAGTCTTTGAGCTCAGTTGAGCTGAGCTTAGGTGGCCTTGAGAGACCTGACAGTCAATGAACTCTTAAAAGAAAAAAAATCCTGTGATCTCTGGTCACTCTGTCTGCAGGAAACCCAACACCTGATTTTTTTTCTGCTATCAGCCAAATATAATAAAGAGGTATAACTAAACTTTTTGTAGAGGTAGCTGCATGCAGAGACCTAGGCAAACCCTAGCAAAATCCTTGATCTCTCCATGCACCAGTGTGAATTACTTCAGAGGTGGATGCACTTACCGGGACAGGGCTTGGCACTGACAACCTGAGGGGGCTGTTACCTTCTGAAAAGTGTCTGTATGAGGACTACAGGACTAAACATTGATGGCATTAAATACCCTCAGGCCAACACGGTGCTTCGCAGATGAGTGTGTGATTGGTTTACATACCACAGGCATTCATTCATTTTTACAACAACCATATTTTTGTAGTAAGAATCACAGGAATGTGTCACAACTTGATGGTTCTTACTCCTTAAGTGAAAAGACTTGATTCTTAGCAATGCTTTACTTCTATGTGGGTTTTATCTTGTGCTTCAAGTTTTTCTGGTCAGTATGATGCAAGATTCAAGTAATAGGATGCTGCCATAGCCCCTATTGTACCACCACACCCTTTTCCTTTCCCCTGCCTGCAACACAGAGAAGAGGAAGTTAAAGCTACAGCCAGCAAAATGAGCTGTACTGCTTGAGCAACATGTCTCTTTTGCACCCTGGGCATTTCAGAGGCTACTGTGACGGATCAACATGCAGAGCAGTAGCACAGCTGTATTTGAGAAGTCTTCTCTCCAGAATAGGCTGTGCATCAGGTTACAAAGATGAGGGAAGGTGATCATGAATACTGGTAGAAAAACTGTCCTATTTTCATTCTTTATTATACATTTTCTGACATGGGAATAGATGAGAGCAGCATATGATCCCTTTATCATTTTCAGGGTGTTTTGCATTTCTTTTTGCTTGCAGCCTAGTAAATATTGCAAGAAGAAATGAGAGAAATCCTTCAGAAAAGAGTATACAAATCACATTAATGAAAATTATTGAATGGACATTTAATTTAGGGCCACTTGCTCAGGGCTAGTGACAGTTTTCCAGGAAGTGCTCAATACCCCTTTGCATCTCTGTTGCTCACCTGCAGATTGTACAGTTGTTCTCTCAGAGGCTTTTAATTCCCTGTTGATCATATTTTTCAGGCCACCATTTATATTCTATATTGTGTGCTGCAAGGCACCGTCAGGAATGAATTTGTTCTGCTTGGAGTCTGTAGTTAGCATCTGAGAGAAACGGCTGTGATTAGCCAAATCAGAGTCTTTCAAAGACAGCAGCCATAACCCAGCTGAAGTGCTGCAGCTGATGTCACCCGGCTAAAACACCATCTACATTTTAATGAGTGGCTAGAATAGATTATTTTATTTAGTGCACACAGTGTGTATAATAAACTGCCCCTTACAGACCCAATCTTTGGGAGGTGACAAATGGGGGGTGGGCTGGGAGTTTGTCTGTGGGGATATTTTTTTTTTCCTTGCTTGCTTGTTACTTACTTCTGTATTCCAGTTCAAATTATAATAAAACTGCTGATTCTTCTCCTCCCAGCTTAATACCGAATGATCCTGAGATACATTTGTGCTACAGAAATACTGCTTTTGTGCTTAGTACAACACAGCATGTGAAGGAGCAGAGCCCTGACAGAAAGTGTGGCAGAGACATTAAGCTCCATGGCTGTTGCACTTGGACTCACTGATCTGCTGACGGGTAGAAATGCATTTTTGGAACTAATCTGGTATCACAGCTTTGCAGTACTCTAGTCCATATCTACGAGCCTCTGAAAGGGCAGACCAGTTTCCTTGACAGGACTTTGCAGTTAGTATAAGGGTTGTGATTACAGCTGATCGGCACTAATGGCTAAAAGGGGAAAAATTTTCGTTTTGAGAGTTTTTAAAAATTAAGATGAAATCTAATTTAGCAAAATAAGAAAAGTTACAGCAGAAAACAAAGTTTATTTTCTTCAGAGGTTATGTTTACTTTTCATTAATGTCAGAAATCGTTCTCAGTCATACTGAGATAGGACAAAAGTGAGTTGTCTCGTCATTTTCTCTCACACACACTTTCTCTGTACCTATACTCATTCTTCCTTTTCTCTCTTCCCTCTCCCTCTTCCTTTCCCTCGTTTCTCTCTTGCATGCTGCCTGCCTCACTCTGTTTCTCACTTTGTTTCTCTCTCAGACACCCTCTGTCTCTGTGTCCATCATGCTCTGCCTCCCTTTTCATCCCTGGCCTCACTTCCTTCCGTCTGTCCCTCCCTGCCTGGGAAATAGTTTTTTTCTGGATCATAGGATCATTAAGGTTGGAAGAGACCTCCAGGATCATGTAGTCCAATCGTTCCCCTACCACATATATTACCTCCTAAATTGTGTCCCTAAGTACCAAACCCAACCTTTCCTTAAACACCCCTAAGGATAGTGACTCAACCACCTCCCTGGGCAACCCATTCCAATGCCCGACCACTCTTTCTGAAAAGAAGTTTCTCCTAATCTCCAAACTGAACCTACCCTGATGCAATTTGCAGCCATTCCCTCTTCTCCTATTGCTAGTTATCTGTGAGAAAAGGCCGACCCCCAGCTCACCACAACTTCCTTTCATGTAGTTGTAGAGGGCAATAAGGTCTGCCCTGAGCCTCCTCTTCTCCAGACTAAACAGTCCCAGTTGCCTCAGCCGCTCCTCATAAGACCTGTGTTCCAGACCCTTCACCAGCTTCATTGCCCTTCTCTGGACACGCTCCAGGGCCTCGATGTCTTTCTTGTAGTGAGGGGCCCAAAACTGAACATAGGGCTCGAGGTGTGGCCTCACCAGGGCTGAGTACAGGGGGACAATCACCTCCCTGCTCCTGCTGACCACACTATTCCTGATACAGGCCAGGATGCCGTTGGCCTTCTTGGCCACCTGGGCACACTGTTGGCTCATGTCCAGGTGAGCGTCAACCAACACTCCCAGGGCCTTTTCCTCTACACAGCTTTCCAGCCACCCCGTCCCCAGCCTGTAGCGCTGCCTGGGGTTGTTGAGACCCAAGTGCAGAACCCAGCAACTTTGCCACATTGAACCTCATCCCATTGGCCTCTGCCCAGCGATCCAACCTGTCCAGGTCCCTTTGCAGAGCCATCCTACCCTCTGGCAGATCAACGCTTTCCCCCAAACTGGTGTCATCTGCAAACTTACTGAGGGTGCACTCAATTCCCTCATCCAAATCATCAACAAAGATGTTAAAGAGGATGCGGCCCAATACCAACCCCTGGGGAACACCACTCGTGACTAGTTGCCAGTTGGATTTAACTCCATTCACTACCACTCTCTGGGCCCGATCATCCAGCCAGTTTTGAACCCAGTGAAGAGTGTATCTGTCCAGGCCATGGGCTGCCAGCTTCTCTAGGAGAATGCTGTGGGAGACCGTGTCAAAGGCTTTGCTGAAGTCTAGGTAGACTACATCAACAGACCAACACACCAACAGATCTCATCCACCAGGTGGGTCACTGGTCATACAAGAAGATGAGGTTGGTCAGGCAAGACCTGCCTGGATGCTTTTCTCCCCTCCCAGTTCCAAATTCTTGGTCATAGGGATCAATATCTCCCTCTTCCCTTCCCTCCAAAATTTGCAACAAGAAAGTTTTGTGGGTTGTTTTTTTTTAAATGTTTCCTGTCTCCTAAGTCCTGAAAAACTTTATGTGTGGATTTTGTTAGGGGAATCATAAGCATAGTAAACATACAGACTTAGTCATGGTAAAACAAGCAAAACAAAAGTCCTGAAATACTGAAATGGAATGCATTGGAATTTTTAAATAAATGACACTCTGGTCTCTGATTTTCTACCCCACTATTCATTATTTTTTAGTAGCCTAGAACAAGTTTGCATTTGCAGACCAGTACGCTGCTTTGCAGCTGCATGTCTCAGCTGAGATTAGGCTATATGAATAGCAGCTAATTTGGATGTTCAGTCCTTGACATCTGATGGTTTGATTTCTGCTTCTTGAAGTTTAGTCAATAAAGAATGTAGAAAACCCTCTCTTGGATCTCCTTGCTGTGTCCCTGAGCTCATGAAATTGATTAAATCATCTTTGAGAAGAAGCATTTAAATATATATACATGAGATTTAAGAACTAAATCCTAATATTTACTTACAATACCTGCAAAAGTCGCTTTTATTTTAAATATGACACTTGCATTTCTTGTGTCATCAGAGCAATCCCTTATCAACTGAAGATATTTTAAATAGCCCAGGCAAAAGTGATGAAATTAAAAAATCACTTAACAAAGCTGCTTTTTTGCCCCTTTGTTTAAAGTAAATTGTATTTACAAAGTAAACAGTTTGGACTTAGCCTGCCTCTTTGTTAGAACAAATTAATGTCTTTCCATGGGGTAACTGCAAATAAGACTGTATTTAAATATTACTATGAGCTCTAAGAAACATAGTGAAACTCCAGATTCTTCAAAAAATGACAGCTTTTAGTCTTGCTGTTATTGTTACCCAGAGAAAACCATGAACTGAAAAACTATTTTGCCAATATACATAGAAAATTATTCTCTTGTCTACAAGCTCTTTTTTTTAACTGATAACTATTTAAAGAAACTATAATTGGCTCTCTTAGTTAGACATGTAGGTGACATCGTGCAAGGACAGTCAATGACTATATATAAGGTTTTTTGTTTCCTAATTGTTTTTGTAAAATTCTTGTGTTTGTGCCTTATCAATCCCTCTTCCTTCCTTCCTTCCTCCCTCCCTCCCTCCCGTCCTCCCTTCCTCCTGTCCTTCCTCCCTTCCGTCCTTCCTT
>VWZZ01001435.1:1088-19450 GCA_013399095.1 Psophia crepitans | reverse complement strand
CCTTCCTCCTGTCCTTCCTCCGTTCCGTCCTTCCTTCCCTCCTTCTCCATTACTCTATTTTAGTATTTTTATGTATCATAATTTCAGCTGAGGTAGAGTTAATTTTCTTTGTAGTAGCTGGTATATTGCTGTGTTTCAGATTTATTATGAGAATAATGTTGGCATGTTGAAGCTTTTTCAGCTTCAGCCAGGTGCACAAGAATCTGGGAGAGCACAGCCAGGACAGCTGACCCAGACTGGCCAAAGGGACATTCCCTGCCATAGAATTTCATGCTCTGGATATAACTGGGGAAGCTAGCTGGGAGGTGGAACTGCTTCTTGGAAACAGACTGGACATCAGGGTTTTGGAATTTTTCCACACGTGGTGAAAAATTGCATTGGTGCATCATGTATAATATTATTAATTGTTAATATTAGTAGTCTCTTACTTTGTTATCCTATTAAACTGTTGTTATTTCAATCCATGAGTTTGTTTTTTTCCCCATTCTCATCCCCATCCCCTTGGGGGGGGGTGTCTGTGCAGGAGAGGGAGGGAGGATGAGGGAGTGGCTGCATAGTGCTTACTTATCATCTGGGATTAAACCACAACAACATGTTTGATTTTTCTTTAAATAAATCTCCCTGGCAATGAGTTATGGTTTAGAGGGTGAAATGAAAATGTTCAGGTTCTATCTTTTTCTTTCTTGACTAAAGAGTATATAAAAAAGAATAAAACATTCTTCACAATTTTACTCACCAGTTACCATGATAAAGAAGTAATAGTAACATAAAAATGTAGTATTGAACAGTCATTTCTAGCAGATGAAGACATATTAAGCTTCCAGTTGTGTCTGAAATGTAAAGATATCATTATTCTCCTATGTTGTTCATGACTAGTTTATTCTTGGAACCAGGTATATTGCTTTCTCAGCTGAGTGTTCAGCTGAAGTTGTTCTGTGGGAATATCAGCTAATCTTGATGTTTGCTCCTATTGATGATCTGATTTCAGCTGTTTTGCACTGTCATGACTTCGGATCATTTAACTTCTGCTGAGGAGATGTAATGAAGGCTAGGATTTAAGGAACAAGCTGAAATATGAGTAAAGAGAATAAGCTGTTCGGGAAGAAGAGGAATCCTACATCTCACTGCTAGACAGTTCAAAGGGAAAGTGGCCATCAGTCAAAGCATTAGCCAAGTGGCTATCAGGACTTTCCACTTCTGCTATCAGAACCCTTAAGAGCTGACTTAAGAAACACTCTCAGCACAAATTATTCATGTCATGCAACTCACTCACCTCTGTAAAGAATAAAGGACGTACCAAACATGCATCTGACTGGACATCTCAATAACTAGTCTGTATTGATCCATATTGCACTGCTATAACCTATATCAGTGTATAACAGGGATGCTGCTCAACAGTTTACATCTGTAACAAGGAACGCAGCAGCTGTGTCGCTTGTTCAAGAAAATGCTTTAAATGTTCCCTGTCTAACCACAGGGTTCTACCATGGCTTGTATGGAGATTGATAATATGTAGTGCCAGATACTTTAAAAATATTTTCCTGTGGGAACTGTGTATTTCTTGACTAACACTGAAAGTGATTGATTATAATGTCAGAAGAAATGGAGTTTCTAGGAGGCTAAAGGAAGGTAAAAAAATACAGCAGGGACTATATCACACAACAAAATGAAGAAGTAATATTATATAGAGAAGCTCTTCCCTTTCCTTCAGACTTATGCATATGCCAAAACAGATGGAAGGGGAAAGAAAGGACCTTTCTTCAGCTGAATGGCAGCATTGCAAACTGCTTATGTGAGAAAGGAAATATGTTCAGCCACACAGTGCTAAAAACCTTTCTACAGACTCTCTCTGAAGTCTCCAAAGCCTTTTAACATACCTGCAGCAGAACAAAAAGAGGTCATCATCATCTTGACCTCACCTTGTATCAAAAAAGAATGAAACAAAGCAGAAACCTTTAACAAATTCTGAACCTTATTTGTTCACAAGCTGTTTTAATTTATTCACACATGGATAGGCAGAAAATATGTTCAAAAGCTGGCAGTAAAAACAAAAACTTAAAAACTACAGCGTTTACTTCTCACTCCAAGGATCCTTCTGTTTTCTGTATCTGATTACATAAACTAAGGCCACTTCAACTACAGTAAATTAGATGACTGAGAAATTCTCAGACAAGGAGAAGGTGTTGGAAGAGTACTCGGAGTAGAAATCTGGTTGATTCAAAAGCTGATAATCTTCTTTAATTGAACCTTTACTTTGTTTTATGTATATATATATATATATACAGTGGTTTGAACATCATAAAGCTGTGCATAGACTAAAAAGACATGAGGCTCTCTTGCCCGTGACAAGCTTTCCTATTTAGACTTTGTCAGCTCAACTTTTGTTTGTACACATATGAATTTAGTACTGTAACAGAGACTAGTAGGACCTGTAACCAAAGCTGTTAACTTTTAAACTGACACTGTTTCTTTTCTGTAAATTTGCAGACCCTCAAAATCTAGAAATAACGCACTTTTAAAATACTGAATGTGATAAGGACAAATGGCTGTGTAGGCAGGAAGTACGTTATTCTACAATCCCCTGGCATGGATGCCTCAGAGCTTAGTTTTGGAGGGTATAGATACTTCCCAAAACAAAGGTAAGCTGGAATAGGATAAAACCTTACTTGGCAGGCCTCTAAAGCATTGATGTCCTAAACGAAAGAGTTTTATTTCTCTATCCTTACCATGACAAATGATGATAGTACCAAGTGGAGTCTGTGTGATTTGATGGCCTACTATTACTTCATTCTTTTCATCTATGACTGGGTTTCTGAAGTCTGCTTTTCTACTTTTCCTCTCTCTCATCTTCTAGGGAGTCATACCACATACAGGATAACTAAGAAGATATTTAATGTTCTTTAACTTCAGGAAAAGTGACATCCTAAGAAACTCGTCTTCCTGCTGATATTAATCTGTTTCAGATAGGGTTCTCTACAACATAGGGAACATTTCTATTTTAAGCCCAGAATTTCTTCATTTTGCTAATTCCCAGCTGACATGGAATTAATTTCTTGCTTTATTAATTGTGAATGTGCACTTGCATCTATTTTGTTTCATAGGTTATACATAACATATATAGCTATACATACATATATAACACTAATGTTTTGAAGCAAAATGTGTATATTAAATATAAAGTGCATATTAAATAAACACACATACACACATATATGTGTGTATATATATGTATATGTATATATGTATATATATATATAAGTAAAAATATAAAGCCTAACTGAATTGCATATATTTCCTGCAGAAATTTTAGTTAGTTACAAAGTGGCAGCAATTTATTATTTTGTTTCATGTATTACATGTTCTCAGTTAATTAATCCCATTTTTTTTTCTGTAAGTTTTATCTTCCTTCCTTCCTTCCTCAAGGGTGTGGAAGTTCTTAATGTGTAGACTGAGATGAAAAAGGAAGCCTTTTATGATATTGGCTATTAGGCAGCAGATATTTCATTAGCTTTGCATTGTCTACAGCACCGTTGATCATTACCAAGGCAATTATTCTAATTCTAGCAAGCGTGTCCCTTGTTAGTTAGTTAATGCCACTTCTGTCTGGCATTTTTACTCAACACAGAGCAGTCCTTCAGCATGTGTATGTTCTCAGAACTCTGTGACCTTTGCTGAAAAAAAGATGACTTGTCCCAGCTGAGGTTAATGCTTCCATGTGTACTCTCCCACTGACATACTTTACCTCATTTCATTTTTGTCATGTTTGACTCTCCTCCAAGAGAAGACAAAGACATCACGAAGGGGAGAAGTCAACAGTTTCACATTATACTGCAGAACTTTCCACATTTATATATAGGAGAAATGAAAGTCTTGCTCCTTCTTTCACTTCCTCAACCAGTGCTTATCTGAACGATGTGGAAACACCACCATGAGGGAAGAGTGGTTTCATGCGATGCAAGAGTTTGCATTTGGAAATTTCATCTGATATTGAAAACACATCTTATCTTATGATGAGATCATTGGGTTTTTTGTCTTGAGCTTACAAAAATTGTTCTAATTTAAATCTGTGGGTTTTGAGGAAACTTTCAAAATGTGCTATACTGTATTTCAGTAGAACTGCAGGGTTCGTATCAACGTGTAAAGATGCCCAATGATCCTGTAAATTTGGCTTCTAAGTAGGAGTGATCTTAGGTCTAGCTATAAAATTGATTAAAAAAACTTGGGTAATTGGGAATTCTTCAGCATAGTTAAAAAAAAATTTCAAAAAATAGTTCAATTGTTTTTGATGTTTTTCTCATACAGCTTGATGTTGCTTCTTAAATTTAAAAGGTAAAAATACTTAATTTGTAAAGAAGACAGAATGGTATTTTAAAACAGTATATCTTTTAGGGTAAAAACTTAATCAGATCAGTAGCTGTAGGCCCAGCAAAGAACATTCTGTCTCTCATGAAATCAAAATTTATATTTTGTGCTGACTAAAGAATAATAAGAATAAAGAAAAATTCCTACAGTTCATGATCTACTCTTGGCAGAAGTAGAATACTCATATTCTACACTGTGAAACATTGATTAAAATCATGAAATAAAACTATTCTTTGGATGAGGAGTGGTATAGAAGCACTATAACAACTAGTTAAAGAAAAATCACCTAAAATAGCCTCTGTTGTTATTTTCACATATACTCAGTGTTTTAAAATCAAATATACCTTATCTTAAGAAGACATTTTGGATCTTACTTTACAAGCTGTGTTAGTATAGCTGTGCGGGCTTACAGTAACAAGAATTTCTGTATATAAAATTAAACCATTCAAACTGCTTCTTAAGTTATTACTTAACTGATATGCCTAAGAAATATATATTAATATGAGGGAGAAATGTGTCATCAAGGATTGCTTTTATCTGATCAAACAGAATTACTTCTACTTCCTCAAAGTAACGAAGAGGGGTCATGATTACTTTTAAATTTGTTTAGGTATTGGAAATGTGAATAAAACATGAGAAGTTTAAGGGAAAAAAAAAAATTAGTCATTTGGTCACTGAATATACAAAGAACAAGTACGGAAATTAGGCAGGTTAAGCATCAGGAAGAGGAGAGGGATGGTGACATTAATGCTGTGTCTATGAGCACATCTCCTTTCCAGATGTTGTTCATACCATCTTTGAAACAAGAAGGCAAAAAAATTATGTCTCAGCTGTGAAGTTAGGTATTCATAAATACTATATAGATGTCTCTTCCTTCAGCATCTACATCATAATGGAAACCTTTGCTGCCCTGTCAGCCTAAAAGACAGTAAAAAGTGAGAAATTCTTAGTGTAACAACCCCAGAGCCAAGCATCCAAAGGAAAACTGTGTTTGGAGATACTAACTAAAAGTGATGCCATGTGGTTTCTGAAATGGCAGCTTTTGTTCCCTGTTTATTGCTCTGGGAAGGACTCTATTTTCTGTTCTGCTTTGAATGTTGTACTAGCTTTGACAAAGACTACTGCATCCATAAGCTATGCTTATTACTGAAGGTCTGCTAAGGTAACCATACAAACTAAAGAATAATTCTTTCTTATTTATTCTTTATAATTTTTTGTTTTCTTATTACTACTGTCCATAATTTTACAGTACGATTGAAACTTTTTCAGATGAAAATATTAGTGTGTTCATCGATATATTTCTAGAAATTACTAACTTAGTCTAGTCACTCTTCACCATAACTTTTGAGACAATTAGTTCACCATGAAAAAGAAGAGTGTAGTTGCAAGACATTCCATATTCCAATAGAATATTTAAGCAGGATAAGAGTTAGGTGTACCTGTTGCTTGAAAACTAGAACACTAAGATTGTATAGTTACAGCCTTATGTTGATGTCCTTCTGATATCCAGGGTTACTGTTTCAGAGGGCTCATGCTAAGCTAGATAACATCATACCTGTGGATTTCCAGGAATTAAATTAAGTGATTAATTCCAGATTGTAATTCATGTGTCGATATATTGAAAAATACCCAAATGTCTAGTAAATGTGTATTTACTGTATACTCTTGTCAATAAAACAAGTGTAAGATCCAGAGCGATAAATTTAGGTAAATAAAAAAAAAATTTTGCTTATTTGTAGTGACTCCATTAACTGAATGAAGTTTTCTGCATTGAAACCATTAGGATCTCAAAGCTTAAGACAATGCCTAAATGAGACACCAGGTCATTGGCTTTGGAAGGTCATAGTATATACACAGATTATGTAATGTAAGTGGAGCAAGTCTCCAGGTAAGGAAAACTGGCATTGTTTGAAGAGAGGATCTACAGCAGGAACTGGAAAGGCAGGAGGAAAGTGCTGAGAAATAGCTGCTAGTCAAGTAGAAGTATAAAGATATCCCTGGAGGCTGGAAAGCCACTGTAATTGATTTGCAAGAGCGAAATGTTGAAGAGAAGGATACACATTATCAAAAATCCAAAGTTAAATAGAATCTCAAAGTCCCCAAAGATGTCTACCAAAAGAATTAAATAACAACAAACATAAGACCAAATAAATCTGTCTCAAACTTATGTAGCCTAGTGTTTCCCATTGGGTGGCCTCAGGCCTTCAGGGTCCTCTACCAAGATGATATACCAAAACCAGAGAATTTTGGTCATCTACATCTGGGCTGTTATTGTCATGAATATAAGGAATTACAAAAGGACAGAGGATGAGGAAAGTGATTGGTCTTTTAGGCGTTACTGATAATTTGTACTAGTCCACAAATCAGTATGATGTAATAACTGTGTGCACTTAAAATTTACCAGGTGTATCCTTAGAATTTCAAAAGTAATCTGTCTTTGTGTCATCATGTTGATCTCACTGAAACAGGGAAGAAGAACAAGTAGTAGACTATCTCCAAGAAAATAACTATTACCTTATTAGTTAACATTTATATTATCATAAAGCTCAGCTCCGAGACGGCATTGTGACCTTCTGAGCTAGCAAAGTCCCCAATAAGCATGACTAATATGAAGAGATTTTGACACATAAAATTAAATATTAGTAGGCAGTAATGCTAAGTGCTCTGAGCATTTTGTAGTTGCTTTCATATGTATCCTTATGTGTTCAGTAATGAGCATAATTATGAAAATTCCTGAAATGTACTTCAGAGCTTAGTTTGCAATCCATAAATGTACTGCATTAAGATTAACATCTAGTCAGTAAACTATTTTTCTTCATGAAAGGAAACTAGGCAAAATCTTAATATGAAAACAAAAAAACCCTAGTCTCTCCTGCGTCTGAAAACTGCTGAATCTGACAAAGCCAGTCTCTTTTATGTATTTTACTATTTTTCTGCTCTTGTTCCTTTCAAATAACTTAAATCCAATGCTTTCCCTGCCTGTGGTTTCTGCCCTACGCATCTCATAAGTAGTCTTGTACCAAAATGCTCTTCCTCTGCATGCCAATTGTCCCATTTCCCTTAGGCAGTGATGATTCAGTCTGGAAGGTGCTCTAAAGTTCATTCGTCTTGAAGGTTTTCATGCCTGGACAATGCTGCAAGGCACTCCTGGGACAGCGTTTGAAGGGACCAAAACAGGGTGTCCATTCTAAGTTGTTACCTTGGGTTCCCACTTGCGTTGTGCCTCTGGGCTCTTCTAGGCTTGCGAAGATGGGCTTTAGATGGTCTGATCAGTCCTGTGATGGGCCTGGAGTAGGCAAGGAAGGGTGTTCTTGGACTTCCACACCTGCTATTGTTTCTCTGTGCTTCTCTGTTGGTTTGCCAACAAGCTTTTATTACATAACCTAACATTCCCACACTTAGAGGTATAGCTAGAGAGGACCGTTTGAAGACATCTGTTTCACCTCCTGGGAGACCTGTTTGCTCAGCAAGTTTGCTGATTATACAAAACTAGGAGGAGTCGCCGATATACCAGAAATTTGCACTGCCATTCAGCAAGATCTGGACAGGCTAGAGAGTTGGGCAAAGGGGAAACTAATGAAATTCAACAAGGGCAAGTGTAGGGAGGAATAACCTCAAGCACCAGTACAGGTTAGGGGTTGATCTGCTGGGAAGCAGCACTGCTGAGGAGGATCTGGGTGTCCTGGTGGACAAGTTATCCATGAGCCAGCAGTGCGCCCTTGTGGGCAAGTATGCCAATGGTATCGTGGGATGCAGCAATAAGAGAGTGGCTTGGAGGTTGAAGAAGGTTATCCTCCCCCTCTACTCTGCCCTGGAGAGGCCGTATCTGGAGCCCCTCTCCAGTTCTGCGCTTCCCAGGTCAAGAAAGACAGGGAAGTACTAGAGAAAGTCCAGCGGAGGACTGCAAGGATGATTAGGGGGCTGGAGCATTTCTCTTATGAGGAAAGGCTGAGAGATATGGGTCTGTTTAGCCTGGATAAGAGAAGACTGAGAGGGGATCTCACCAGTGCGGGTGTCAAGAGGATGGGGCCGGACTCTTTTCAGTGGTGCCCAGAGACAGGACAAGGGGCAACTGGCACAAACTGGAACATAGGAAGTTCTGTCTCCCTCCATATGAGACAAAACTTCTTCACTTTGAGGGTGACCAAGCACTGGAACAGTCTGCCCAGAGAGGTTGTGGAGTTTCCTTCTCTGGAGATACTCAATACCCATCTGGATGCAATCCTGTGCAATGTGCTCTAGGTGATCCTGCTCTAGCAGGGGGGCTGGACTAGATGATCTCCAGAGGCCTCTTCCAACCCCTACCTTTCTGTGATTCTTTACTTCCAGATCAGAAAACAGTGCTGCTCTAAAGAAACATATAAGAGGGCTTAAAGGTCTACACGGCCTTAGTGTGCAAAGTCTTACAGTCCCACTCCCCAGGAAGGAAACTGCAGCATCAAAGTTGCTGCAGGTTTGAAGGTAAATCTGTACTCAGCTGGAAAATACTGTACCACTTGTGTATACTATAGGCTCTCTTGGGCTCCATTCCCATCTCACCATTTCAGCCTTTCCACAGCAAGGGTTGCTGACCAGCTGCATCTTGACAACAAAATCACAAAACTGAAAAATTTCATGGCACTACATGTCATCCAAGGGTAACAATGCACCATTCCTTTAAACAAGGAACTTTGCTGGGAGCCAAATTCCTCTAGCATAAAGTCTGCAATCTCTCCATTTGTCAATAAGCCTGCCTCCCTCCTGTGTTCCTCTACCAGATGACCCAGCAGGTAGAATCACATAGAATCACAGAATCACAGAATCACAAGGGTTGGAAGGGACCTCGAAAGATCATCTAGTCCACCCCCCCCCGCCAAGGCAGGGCCACCTAGAGCACATCACTCAGGAACACGTCCAGTCGGGTTTTGAATGTCTCCAGAGAAGGAGACTCCACAACCTCTCTGGGCAGCCTGTTCCAGTGCTCTGTCACCCTCATGGTGAAAAAGTTTTTCCTTATGTTAATCCAGAACCTCCAATGCCCCAATTTGCACCCATTGCCCCTTGTCCTATCGCTTAGTGAGGCTGAGAAGAGCCTGGCTCCATCTTCCCAACACTCACCCTTAGCATATTTATAAACATTGATGAGGTCACCCCTCAGCCTCCTCTTCTCCAAGCTAAAGAGACCCAGCTCCTTCAGCCTTTCCTCATAAGGGAGATGTTCCACTCCCTTGATCATCTTAGTGGCTCTGTGCTGGACTCTCTCTAGCAGTTCCCTGTCCTTCTTAAGCTGAGGGGCCCAGAACTGGACGCAATATTCCAGATGCGGCCTCACCAATGCAGAATAGAGGGGGAGGAGGACCTCCCTCGACCTACTGACCACAGCCCTTCTAATGCACCCCAGGATGCCATTGGCCTTCCTGGCCACCAGGGCACATTGCTGGCTCATGGTCATCCCTCCGTCCACCAGGACCCCCAGGTCCTTTTCCCCTACACTACTCTCCAGCAGGTCAGTCCCCAACATGTACTGGCACATGGGATTCTTCTTTCCCAGGTGCAAGACCTTACACTTGTCCTTGTTAAATCTCATCAGGTTCCTCCCCGCCCAGCTCTCCAGCCTGTCTAGGTCTCGCTGAATGGCAGCACATCCCTCTGGTATGTCAGCCACTCCTCCCAGTTTAGTGTCATCAGCAAACTTGCTGAGGGTACACTCCGTTCCCTCATCAAGGTCGCTGATGGAGATATTGAATAGTACCAGACCCAGCACCGACCCCTGAGGGACTCCACTAGTCCCAGGCCTCTCTAGAATCTCAAACACCAGGAAAGAAAGAAGTGTAGAAGTCCACACATTGGTATATATCTATACCTATCTATCTGCAGTTACATATGTATGTTTTCAAGCTAAAAGAAAATCCAAGAATCCTGAAGGACTGAGAAGATATTTGGAACTTCTGTTTTCAAAATAGAAAATGTCTCTTACACAATGAAATCCAGGAAAAAACTAAAAAACATTTCTTACAAGCAGTTCAAGATCATGTTATGATTGTTTGATAATTTGTTCTGATTTCTCCATTCTATCTGCTATTATTTATATGATAATATCAACAAAGTGACAGTGAGCAGAAAATTTAAAACAGAAAACTAAGTACAATTTTGGAAAACAATGGCAGTTTCAACATTAGTAAAATGCTTCATCTTGTTATTTGAGTTATTGTTTTTACTGAAAAGACATCATTATTGTTGCTGTTTGTTTGCATTCTCAATGCACAAAAAAAAACTCTTGCAGACAGCTATAGTCCTTGCAAGATCCAATTAAATGGAAAAGCCAACACATGGTCCTTGGTTTTGACAATCTGTTACATTTTGAGTTTAAGAAGTCAAAAAGAAATAGATAACATACAGGATTCATTCCTGATAGTTCTGGCTGTTATTTCAATTACATGAATATTCTTTTCCAGAGAAGTGGGGTTTGAAAGCTTTCATCTAAAAGAATGATAGTAAAAAAATATTTAATGACAAGTCTTTCTAAGGGTCTTTTAAAGCAAATCTCCCTTTCCTGTTGTTCCTCTGGCTTATGGTTTTAAAGCTATGTGTTTCTGACTGCAGTGAGACCAGTTTGTGATAATCAAGGAAGACTAAAATAATCTTAGACCACATTTATTCTATTTGCATCTAGGAAAAAGAATGTAATAATGACTAGAAGTACTCCTTGGATGGATTGTTCTGACCATCTTGGAGAAATAACTACTTAAACATATGAGTCTTTCACAGTTGCCTCAGTAGCCAAGAACCTAAAATTTGTGATCACAAAACCTGTCTTGGCATGGGCTCCAGTATATTTGGTTAAATGTTGTTGTACTTTACATTTCTGGAACATCATTTCATTTTTGAGGCAGACCATGAAATAACTCTGAACATCAAACTCAGGGACAGAGGTTTTGTTGAGACATAATTTGCATTAGAAAAATGAAAATCATGCACGTTGTAAAAATAGAAAAGAGGACAATTAAGTTAGTGGGACTTTGGAGAGCCTGATCAGTGACAATTCTTTGCACCCAGAAATCAGTGCAGCTCTAATCCTGCTATTCTCTAAGGTCTAAGAGTATTTTGTTGTTGAGGATGACAGCACTGCTTGCAATGTTATCCATAAAACTACTGATTATATAGAAATAAGTGTAGTATCTGGGGAACTAAAATAGCACGACATGGCCTTTATTATTTATGGCTGTTATGCCTTTATTTTAATGATGTAGGTGGATGCTACTGAACCTTCCCTGTCCAGCTCACAGACTTGACTTAGCTGCCGAGCCATGGCCCCAAGCTCCAGCCAGCTTTCTCCAAGTTATGTACTGAATATGATGTCATATGCTATGGAATATCTCTTTGTCCAGTTTGGGTCAGCTATCCTAGCCATGTTCCCTTCCAGCATCTTGCACACCCTCAGCCTTTTCACTGGTGGGGCAGTATAAGAAGCTGGAAACTCCTTGACCTAGTGTAAATATTGCCTAGCAACAATGAGAATATCAGTGTGTTATCAACATTGTTCTTATTCTAAATCCAAAACAAAACCTGCTACTAGGAAGAAAATTAACTATCCCAATTGAAACAAGCACAAATTGGAGACTGGAAAAAAAAATATTTTAGGTACTTCGTAGCTTCTACAAAAATACAGAAAAACTTAATTTGGAGATAATACAAAACTGTTATGCAAGCTTTTTAAGAACAAAGAATAAAAGAACTGGTGAAGCTTTAAAAATGGTGGTTGAAATAGCTGATGTGTGTCTAATGTATTTCTTCAGTGTCTTCTAGGACCAGATCATGATAATGTGTGTTTAACTTGTACTTACATTTAATTGAAATTACTACTATTAAAACTCCTATCTCAATGGTCTGTCAATATCCAAACACGATAGCTTTGTGGTTGAGGGTCTGCTGAGCCTTATACCCTTATTGGTATGGTACTAAACTTCAAAATTGCTCAAAACCTAAACTCCAAAATTGGTGTATCTGACTGAAAACACTATTCATAAACTTCAGATGATTGGAAAAAAAACCCCAAACCCATACATGATTTGGACTGATATTTGTTAACAGTGTATGCGGTTTAGTGGTGGACTTGGCAGTGCTAGATTAACAGTAGAGTTGGTGATCTTAAAGGTCTTTTCCAGCAAAGATGATTCTATGATTCTATGATAATTCTGAATATTGTTTTGAATTAAACCTGTACTGTCACACCGATACTTCATCATCTTGGTTTTCTCTTTTTCAAAAGTGATTGCATGCTTGCTAATATGCTCTGCATTTTGCAGTCTATCTGGGGTGTATTAAACTTGTCAATCTGGAACATGTATTCTGGAGGAGTGCGTTTTCCAAAGTTTTCTTTAGAAACTTTTTTCTTCTGAGTCTGGTCTTCTGGATTGTTCTATCCTTACTGCAATGATCATGTCTGCACAGGCATTTTGGTCCTGTTTGTACATCTGGAAAAGGCAATTTTTGTAAATAAAGTGTTTAGTTTTTCTTCATTATCTTCTTCTGGCCCATCAAGGGATACAAGCTTCTACATGCCCTTCTAAAAACTGTCCAGCTCTTTAATCCTTTCAATCTGCTTATCTATTTGGAGAGGGGAGGTTCCAGCAAAATCCGACATGTGACAGGAATGCAAGGCAGATTGCTATTGGCAGGCATTTTCACTTTCTTTCACTTGCTTGACTGTCCACTTGCTTTCTTATTTTTCTTAAAAAAAGCAACCCACCAAATGAAAACAGCCCCCATAGAAAATCAGTCATAGTGCTTGTACATTTTACAAGTCTTTGAGATGCAACAGTTCCATTTCTCCACCACTCTAGCATGGACTTACCATTTTAAAATACTTTATATATATATTGATCTCTTCTATTTTTCTGAGGTTATGAGGAAGACTTTCAGCAATTTATTATGAACATAGAAAGCAGAAGAAAAGATTATCAATGACTATTATATTACCTGCCGCCTGGAGAGGCTTAACATATGTAAGGTGTAAAGATTGGGAAAGCACCTGCAGTACCTGGTTCCACACCAGGACAGAACTCATGATAAGTTGCTTAGAGACATCTCTCTGAAGAACTAGCCAGGGAGAATTTGATCATGTTTCCAGCTATTTTACCAACACAGGAACTGCCACAGTTACCACAGTGAAAGATTCTTTTTCCATTAACCGCCTACCAGGAGAATCCTCAGAGGAAGCAGCAATACAGAACATTTATGAAGTATTTACTCCATAGCTATTTTTAAGGCAAAAATATTTTATTCAATTTGCATCATTCTTAGATAGAAATCTTAGATAAACACAGTTGTAAAGGGAAACACCTGTACCTGAAACAGGTAACACCATCCAATAGAAACAATAGACAGCTTGTGAACATACAAGAGGGTGAGCTGAGAGACTCAGTATGGCTTGATAATTCCCACTCTACAACTGTGTGAAGCTCTTGGATCAAATGCCAAGAGGGATTTAGATGTGATACTTTCTGCTGTCATGCCTTCAAGTTAGCTTGCTTTCTTAGAAGTAAAATTCACAACACTGAGTTCAAGTGACTAAATTCCCCACAACAATTTGGGCAAATTCAGACGCTCAAAAATACATTCACAGAAGGCAGCACACTGACCACCAAAATCCTTAATATGTCTAAGAGGAAATGCTGAAGAGATGGATGTGCAGAAATTCTCTCTCCCTTCTAGATGCCTAATAAAAGCTCTAAAGAAAGTTCTTCCCTAAGATGAGGCGCAGTGGCAGGAGCTGCTTCCAATATGAAGTGTCCACTTCACGCAGTTAGGTGGGCATGGGCAACTACATCATTATTTGCTTTTTAAAAATGAGCCAACAACTGGCTGTGGATGAAACTCCCTTTATACATGGTGTTCTTGTAGCTTAATCCCCTGCTTTCCAGTGAGAATACCGGATGGTAAGTGCCTGAGCTTGTGGGAGTCTGAGCCCACAGCACCTCAATGCAGGTTTCTCCCAAACTAGTGCTAGATGATGTTCATGAAAGACACTCTGTGTGTGTGTGTGCTGTGTGTGCACGTAGTGATTGTGCATGTGTGGGCATACGTGTGTGCAGGTACGTAGTATGCAGATACTCTGCAGGAGTCTAGGAGCCTACTGAAATGTGTTCCAGGTACGTATACTTCCTCATCTCCTCAAAAGGGGAGAGGCACTTGTGAAAGAAGAATCATAATATTAAAAATACTTAATATTAAGTATTAAAGTAGGTGAGAGAACACAAGACACTGTGCTATCCTGTATGGATATTCTCTATTAAACTGTCTTTCAAACTGGGTAAAATCCGGAAGTAATTCTGAAAATGGACCTTGTGGACTCCTCACTCTTGTGAGGACTATTACACAGGTATGTCGGGATGTTCAGGATGTCACTCCTTCCATTTTACAGTGATCTTGGTTTTTCATCTCTTGTCTAAATCCAGACTGCTAAGCTTTATAAAACAAACCGTTTGGTTTCACCCACATCAATTTCAAGTTTAAAAAACAAGCACTCGATTTTATAATCCCAAAGCTTCCTCTCAGTTTCTATGGATTCTGCTTCCTTCGTATTTTCATACTGCAATCAAGAAATAGAAATACTTATCTGAATTATAAATCAGACTTTTATTCAGTCTAGCCAGCTGTAACAGCTTATCTGTATTACTATAATTAAGGAACTTTATTATCATTGATTTGTGGAGGCCACCAGGTGCTCTGCTCACTGTTCTTTGCATGACAAAGGATGCAACCATAAAATTTTCTATAAACATTTATTTAAAGAAGTATCTGTTAATTATTTTCTGTTATCCTTCAGGCAAGTGAAGACAACAAGTTGTTTCTTCTGCTTTCATTTTCTAATCCATCTACTTGCAGTCTTTGTGGTTTCATTCATTTAGGCATTTGCTATCAGAAGACTCCAGTTTATTCTGGAAAAATCTCTATTCTGGACAATGTACATTAATCTTTTACATTACTCACTTTCACTTCAACTTCACTGAACCATAATCTCATTTTCTTAATGCCATCAACTGAGTTATAGAGATCATCAATTTGGTTAGTAATTGAACTTTCCCCTTGTCTTTAAATCAACTTTTAAATACTTAAATACTCTGTAATGGCAAATTGCAGTCTTTCTCTCAGCCAGGAGAGCTGCTTCATGAGATCAGCCTGTACATAAAAGGAAAAGAAGGTATCAGCCATGTGCATTCCCAGGGCTGCTTTCTACCAGTGTTTGAATGACTCTTTTGCATGTTAGCTGTTAAATCATTCCATCAGATCATATTGTCTTATTCAAAAATAGACTCAAATCTGAATTCCCAATTCCACTTCCTGCATTCTTAAGAGAACAAAGTAGAGGAAAAGTACCTGCTGAAAACACCTACAAGGTGTGTTGCAATCCAGCTCCTCTCAATATAAAATCAAGAAAAATTTGTGATAAGCCATCCCTAATCAGCTGTGAATTGAATTAGAAATTTGAAAGCAATATTATATAGTTTATCATAATTTAACATAAAACTAATGAGAAATATAGAATGAATGGGAAATCAGTTACCCAGTGCAACTGGTACAGTTCTGAAATAATAAAGTTGATAAGGTGGGTAAGGATTTCAGCTAAACCTCCATAATTAGACAGTTTACAGTATTCAGGGAGAAGGAGTTTAGAGTATTCAAGGAGAAGAAAATGGATATATATTAGACAGAAAGGGGATTTTAAAAAAAAAATAGATTATATTTCTCCAGTCAGTATTCATGAATGAGGTTGATTTGTTTTTATCACAGATATGAAGTTCAGTAATCATTGGGGAAGACACTTTTTTTTGTGAAGGGAATAAAAATATTTTTATATCATTGGGTTGGAGTAATTGGCACCTAAGAGTTCTAAAAAAGAAGTATAAAACCAGAGAACACCCAAAGAGGATTAACTAACTGTCTAATGATGGGTTAGAGTTCCACACTCTAATGAAAAAGCTCTTACAAAAATCATTTCATAAACAGTTTGAAGGATACAAATATAATTCAGTTGATACTCTTCTATCAAAAATTTATCTTCTCAAACGAGTCTAATTTTAGTCTTTGCTGAAATAATAAATTTAATTGAGAAAGGCAAATAGATATATTTGGATGTTGTAAGTTATTTGACCTTGTGACATAGTGACTAAAAGCTACAAAACCAATATAATAAAACCAGTGTAGCAAATGTACAAAAAAAACCCCTAGCTGATGGATTGGTTTTGACTTACATCTTGATAGCTAGAATGCACGATAGATTGTAAGAGTGCTCCTCTATCAACATGGCATAGAAGTAAAAACAAGAAAGAGATTAATCTTGAGGATGAATTGATAAGACTGGTTAATTCTGATATACTTCTTTAAAAGGTACTGAAAAACTGGATACAGTATGGAAGAGGTGCAAAAAAGGTTTGACAATTAAGAAACCACTACAACATGAATGTGATAGCTTCTCCGTCTTTTCCTGTTTTATGATCTAAACATGCCATATTTTCTGGGAAATATGATACAAGTAAATGTAAGTTACTCTTCTTTCTGTATAGTTTAACTGGTTGTAATACTGAGAGGAGTGACGTTTGTCCTGGCTTTAAATGCTATCGTGGGATCATAGAATCATAGAATATCCCACATTGGAAGGGACCCATAAGGATCATCAAGTCCAACTCCAAGGTCCACACAGGACCAGCCCAATCAGAGCAAATGACTGAGAGCATCATCCAGATGCTTCTTGAACTCAGTCAAGCTCAGTGCTGTGACCACCTCCATGGGGAGCCTGTTCTAGTGCCTGACCACCATCTGCGTGAAGAACCCTTTTCTGATATCTGACCTGAACCTCCCTTGATGCAGCTTCATGCCATTCCCACAGGTTCTGTTGCTGGTCACCAGAGGGAGGAGATCAGCGCCTACCCCTTTGCTCCCCCTTGTGAGGACGCCGTAGGCCACAATGAGGTCTCCCCTCAGCCTTCTCTTCTCTAGGCTGAACAAACCAGGGGATTTCAGCCTCTCTTCATATGTCTTCCCCTCTAGACCCTTCACCATCTTAGTTGCCCTCCTTTGGACACTCTCCAATAGCTGTATGTCTTTCTTGTACTGTGGCACCCAAAACTGCACACAGTACTCAAGGTGAGGCCACAGCAGTGCACTGTAGAGTGGGACAATCACCTCCCTGGACCTGCTGGCAATGCCATGCTTCATGCACCCCAGGATACGGTTGGCCTTCCTGACAGCCCTGGCACACTGTTGCCTCATGTTCATCTTGGTGTCAACCAAGACCCCAAGATCCCTTTCAGCCTGGCTGCTTTCCAGCGCATCATCCCCCAGTCTGTATGTACAGCCAGGGTTGCCCCTTCCCAGGTGCAGAATCCAGCACTTGCTCTTGTTAAACTTCATGTGGTTGGTGATTGCCCAGTTTTCTGATTTGTCCAGGTCTCTCTGCAAGGCCTCACAACCCTCAATGGAGTCCACAGTTCCTCCCAATTTAGTATCATCTGCAAACTTGCTCACAATTCTTTCTAGTCCCACATCCAAGTTGTTTATGAAAATGTTAGAAAGAACTGGTCCCAAAATGGAGCCCTGGGGCACCCCACTAGTGACTGGGTGCCAGCCTGATGTAACTCTATAACTCTTTGGGCATGACTCGCCAGCCAATTACTCACCCATTGTGTTACGGTTTTGTCTGGCTGTGTGCTGGCCATTTTGTCCAGAAGGGTACTGTGAGAGACAGTATCAAAAGCTTTATTGAAATCTAAAAAGAAAACATCAGCTGGTTTCCCCTGGTCAGCCAGATGGGTGACCTTGTCATAAAAAGAAATTAAGCTGGTTAATCAGGACCTTCCTCTCATGAAACCATGCTGGCTGTGACCAATGACTGCATTGTCCTTCAGGTGTTTTTCAATAACTCCCATCATAGAATCATGGAATCATAATTTTCTGCATAATTTTACCAGGCACTGAAGTGAGACTGACAGGCCTGTAATTACCAGGGTCTTGTTTCTTGC
>VWZZ01001434.1:105878-207664 GCA_013399095.1 Psophia crepitans | reverse complement strand
CCTTCGCCTCAGCCTATGGGGTTCCCCAGGCCCCGGCAGTGGTAGCGCATCTGCCCTCGGTGTTGCCAGCCTGAACTCAGCACTTCGTCTATGGGAAGGTGAATGTGCTTCCTGCTGTTTAGAGCAATTATTTTACCCTTGGGGGATCCAGGAGTCTGCGCCTCTCCAGGTGGCAATGCACGGGTGGTCAGTGCCCCAAAACCCAGAGCCGAGTGGCCGGCTGGTGCCAGTGGTATCAGGTAGTCCCGTGTCCTTGGGGCAGGTGCCTTTTTCTCCCGTGCTGGGGGGAAAAAAAAACTACTACAGCCTCTTGCCTGAGCGAGCACTGCCGTGGCATTCGTTTGCCCTCCAAGGTTTCTGCCTGTAAAACAGGCCTCTGGGCAGCAGAGACCCTGCAGCGAGGGCACAGCCGCCCTTTCGCTCCCGCTGCCGTGGCGCGGCGCTGAGGAAGGCAGAGTTGGACCTGGGGCTGCTCTCTTGGGTTGGACCCAACGTACCTGCAGGAGACGTGGCCGAGGCTTTTTGTCACTTCTCTGCTTTCCCCCTCTTTAAGTACCATGTCTCCTGTCAACCCTTTCTCCACTTTGCATTAGGTCCCTTTACCTCTGCCGAGTACCCTGTTGAGTCTGTTCACCAATAACATCCTTTTTGTCAGCTCAGTTCTAGCTTGCTTGTATTTTTTTCCTCTCTAATCCAACCCTTCTGGAAAAAGCTGGAGCCTATATATAGCCTATAAAATACTTAAGTGAGGCAGATGGAAATTCAGGTCTTTTTTCTCTCAGCCGTTAAATTACTGAATCATTCTCTGTATATTTTTCTCAGATCCCATGGTGAACTAATTATCCCCTAAGTTTGGAAGAGTTACAATGGAAAGAACTGAGAATACTGCACATCAAGTTAATTAGTAGTTGAGCTAGCACCTAACATGCGAGTATGTCTTTAGAGCTTCCTCAAAGTGTGGAGTTAAAGTCTACCCACAGGCTGGAAGAGTGTCCTGGCCAATGAGTTATTAGGTGCGAGAGGGCAAAACGAGGATGTAGTATTGACGCATAATTTTAAGAGGTGGTTTAGCATCCTTCTTGGAAGCTCACATTAAGGGTTAAAACAGAATGGCACAACAAAGCTGAAGTCCATCTGCCTTACCACAATGCCTAAATCCAGACTGACTGCACCAGGAGGAGTGTGAAACTGCCACTGATGTAGCCTGATACTAGCCATACTTGGCTAGGGACTCAGTCATTGGGGCACGATAGTCATGGCTGCTTAAACGTGACATTAAACAGGACCGATTCCTTCATGCTGAATACTTTACCTACAAGCATACAATTGTTCCGTACCCCAAAGTGTTTTTAATCATTGGATCTTTTGTAGAGAAAAAACAGCTTCAGCTAGAAGGGCAGCAAATACCTCTGCTTGCCGTTACCCCAGGGCTCTGAGGAACAGAATGCTTTCCAGAAAGGCAAGACGTGTGGGTAGGAATTTCCTGAGAGCGAAAAGGAGATGAACTTGCCTCTCATATGCTAGGTAAGCAGCAGCACTGCCATTTTAAAAGAAAATAGAAGTTGCTTTTGTATGTTGTGACAGACTTGACCTGTAACTTACATACAGTCTGAAACTCTCTACCACATTGCCAGCAGGCATCAAATAGCTTTGAGCAATCAGTTTGATGTGCATCATTTTGATTCCACAATGAATACAGTGATACTTGCCATGAAAATTGGCTATTGATCCAGGTTTTTTGAAAAAAAAAAAAAAAAGAAATCTACACAGGTGCGGAGTAAGTGTGTTGTTTCGTGTGTACGTTGGCCCTTAGTGCCTTAAAACTAGATGTCCTGACTGCTGTTTCCTGGGTCTAACTCCCGCTTTGTGTGTGTGTCTGGGTGAACTGATGTGGGATATCCTCTTCTTACTGTCAAACATGAACATGTGCTTCTTGTGCTCAGCTCTGAAAATCATCCTTGCCTTCAAAGTACTTATCCATGCTTCTGTAAAGTGGTTGAAATGTGAAATCACCTGCTTTACTATGGGGCTGAGATGAATAGGTTCTTAATATTTTAATGAACAATGCCTTGAAAACAGCATGCTGTACATGCATTATGAGATATTTCCCTGAGAGCTCAAACAAATCTAAGGCAGACAAAAATGTATCCTCCTGTACGTTTCCTGCTTTTTTGAGATCCTAAAGAGAAGCAGTGTTGTAGATGTGAAATTAGTGCCTGAAGCATTTTTCAGAGGTGAAAAAAAAAAAAAGGAAGAAAAGCCATCTTTCAGGATACAGTATTATTTATAGAACGAGTTAAAGTCTGCCCCCACCATGCCATGAAATATAGTGCAGAGAGACCAGAGATGTCACCACCTAAGCCTTCTTCAGAAGGGGAAGATACACAGTTGTGGTGCTGAGCCTGTCAGCTGGGTGCCCTTTGCTTCACCTTTCATTAAGCCCTGCAGAGCACAGCCTACACAATCTAGGTTTGCAATTTTAAGTACATACCGGTGTGTTTCACGACCTGTATCTTCAGAATCGCGTGAGCTTCAGGTAGCTAACTGAATTTTCCATAAAGTAACTTAAATACTGGAGTTCTGCAGTTTCCAATGCTAGAGATTGTGCTGTGTTCAGTAAAAGCACAGATTTACCCAGCATGAAAGAGACCTCTCTGTAGCTGTCACTACTTCTCATCCTGTAGGCTATTTCACCATTTTGCGGGGATACCTATAGATAACTTGTGGAGTTCATGTTGTCTTATAATCTAATAGCTGAAATTCACTGAATATAATCTTCCTGGCTGAAACTCACTGAATCTACCTTATTCAGACACCTACCTTATTCAGAAATCATCCCATAAACCATCTTTAAATAGTGTTTGCTAATCAGGATGGTATTAGCATAAATTTGACTTAATGGGGGAGAATGTATCAGGTGCAAAGTTATTAACTGGATTGAAACCAGGTGTTAAAATAGCTGTGTTTTTCTAATGCCTCATCCTCAAAGTCCAGAAATAAACAGGGTTCCAGTTAGAGTTGTTGAGTGTGAGAGTTTCTGATTCATAAGAAACCTTGATGCTTCAGATGTTTTCGTGCATATATACATATACATACATATATATATGTGACTTCCTGGGAAACGGACATTTCAATAATATTTCTGAAACTCAACTCTTCCAAGTTGGCTCCCCAGGCTGCAGAGTCTGGGCAGCCCATGGGTTGGATAACATGGTACCTGCAGTCCTTGGCTGGCAGAGAGTGGCAGAACCCAAAAAGTTAACCTTAACCACCCACTGTGTTTCAGCAAATGCTTTAGATGGAATTTCTATCACAGACTTAAGAAACTCTTGAGCTATGAGCCAGTCACCCTGTCTACCCTTGATAGCCAGTGGAGAGAAACAGACATTCCTGAAGGTGGTTTGTCTGGTTCTCAAACAGGTGTCTGACTGGGGTGAGCTGACTGGCCATCTGGAAGGGCATGTGTTACGAGGAGGTGAATCACTTTCTGGATCATTTGTGTCTCCTCATTGACTAGAAAGGGTAAAGAGGGTGACAATCTCGTATCTGAGTGTACAAAAGTTAGACATTTAAGAAATCAATTCTCAGGGTTGTTTTTAATTAATGAGAATCTTTCAGCAATGTACTCTATGTAGGAAAATTCATACCCAGCTCTAGTTCTGATATTTTCAATTAAAAAAAGAGAAGAAGACCTAGTAACTTCATATGACATGAAACAACATCTGTACCAGGCCATCTACACTGTACCAATGGTTTCCTCATATTTTTCTTTTTTGCTTAAAAAGAAAAATACAGCATCACAAACAAATTCAACAGTTTTAAAAAATGCAGTTTTTTTACCAAAAAACCCAAACAAACAAAACCCTGACCTTTGACAATCAGGAAGTTTAGAGTTAGTTCTCAAAGCTCAAATCTAATTCTGCTTTGATAAATCTTTTTAATGTTATTGTAGAAACTATATGTATATTTGAACATAATACGTTAATGTATGCTTTACAAAACTTAAACTATACAGGACAGAATGTATAGATACTATAAAAAGAATCCTTATGTAATGCAAAAGTTTTTAGGGACAAGACTCTCTAAATCAGTTGAAAATACTGGCCACACAGGAGTAATAAGATTTTATCTCATCATCCCCAAAACTGGTATTAAATGTTTGCAGCCTTGTAGGGTCCCTGCAGTTGGAAGTCCGATTGATAAGCATTGTGAGCTTGCCCCAGGAGCAGCATGAGTCACGTATTCTTACAGTTTAAGCACTTACTGCCTAGCCTGTGAAGCAAAAAACAGTTATTTTGTCATTCTCGAGATGGTTAAAAAGTATAAAAGGAGCAAGATTTATAGGTGTGGCTGCATTTTCAATTACTTCTATTTCCCATACAGCAACTTGACTGGAGAGATGAGATGTTAGAGGTAGTAAATTTTTCTTCCAGTTTCTTGGTTCTTCCTTTATTTCTACACAGAGACTGAGCGCCTGGTATTAGATGCATTATCGACATTATGATATCCCAGATAATGCAGTCTAATTTCTGTAGGTGCTGAGCATTTGAAATACAGTGAAATCTAAGATGTGCTTGCACTTCTGAAAATTAAGACAAATTCTTAAAACTAGAAAGGAATCTCCATCTTTTATGAAGTGACATCTCGTGACATCCCAGCACATGATGACACATCACCAACAGTCTTGTTTTCTTGAGAGCTATTAGTAAATCTTCATTGTAATTGTAAATACAAATAAGTACCTGGGACCTTATTTGGGACGTAAATTACGTAGAGGGATGCAAATGACTAAATACATTTCAATGATCTTTGTAAGTCATAGTTGCATAAGCTCTGAAAAAAAAATTCCATCCTGTACAGCTAATGTGCATATGTACAATTATGTTTTAAACTACTGCATGCATGTGTTTGGCCACTATACTCTAGTGTGGGTTATAGTCTAGGATAGTGTAGGTGGAGAATATAAGGAAATGGAAGCTCTATATGGTTCCGAGGGAAGCATGGAAGAGCTCTTAAAAATGAAATACTATGCACTTTGCAAGCTCATGGTATATTTTCAGCTATTTAAGGCTATGTGTATGTTTCAGCCTGAGTCTTTTTATTTCAATTTATCTCATTCTAAGCTTGGGCTTTTTGAAGAGAAACTCAGAAAGAGAGACTGTTAGATGTAACTTTGTGAGTCATGCATGTGGCTCACTCAGGCTTTGAGGATAAGAATACCAGCCTTAGGTATTAGTAGTCCTTGACATCTAGCCAAGAAGAGGAGCAATAATCAGATGTAAAATCAGTTACAAAATCATAAATTCGAAAGATTAGGAAGAAATATGAAAAGAAAATACAAAGAGGGACAGCTGAGTTCCATTGTTACTACTGTTTCATGTGCTACTGTGCAAAAGGTAGACTTTGAAGCTTAAAAATGTTTTGTTGACCGGGTAAACTACAGGACAGACACTAAAGCTAGGACAGTTTTTGATCTTGGCTTCACGCAGATCAGATCTTAATTTTAGCTCTTTAATAGTAGGAACTGTGATTCATATAGCCCATTTTTTCACCCCAATGAAATCATGAACTTGCAGAGTGTGGGTTAAAGACTAGCTGATGAACTGCAAGTTTCAGACTGTTGCAGACAAAAGAGAATCAACACATACATAGCTTTTCAGATGGTTTGTCCTCTGTAACAGCATGTTTTTCCTTCTCTTTTCCATAGTACTGTTTAAATACTAGCGTGAATAAATCAGTGTGTGTCTTTTCAATGCTTTTCCCCATCTTTTCAATGGGGAGCAATTAATAATTGCATGTCAGCTCTTACCTGTTTGAAAGTCAGCAGTGGTCCTGCCAATGCTACCTATTTTTGTCTTAGTAGAATCTTCCTCCAAGAAGTGGAAATGTTCAGGAGAAATGTTTTAAATACTTTCATTTCACTTTTTCTCTTTCAAGATAATTTCATATTGAGCGAGACTGAGGGGGTGGGGTCATAGCAAATCATATTGGCTTCTGAGTGTCTCTGAAGTCTAGAGTTGCTGAAGGATCATTTATACTTCAAAAGCTGGATATTTTTAGTGAGCAGTGAGTCTTTTATCAATAGAAGAATGTCCATAGCACTCACAGGCTGAGCTCGTATCTGCAGGAAAACATGTTTCTCTTCAGCCACTGGATACTCAAGAAAGGAAAAAAGTGAGTTGCTGTAAAAAAAGGAAAAAAAATAATCTCTTCCCTCAGCCCTTCTGTGACTGATCACTTGAGGAGAAGCCATGCTTGGATGTGTTCACAGTGCAGTGGCTACATCTGGCAGCTAAAAAATCCTCTGGATGGCTGCCTCTCGAAGCACAAAGTCAGTGTTGGTTGCTGTGATGTTTTCCTTGTTTTGTGTACAAAACTTGCAGTTAAACTGCACAGGAAGTGTGACATCAGGAGAACATGAGCTCTGACTCCAAGAACTTGCAGCTCTTGAAGAGCTGCGTGGCCCTGTGCAGCCTGTGCAAGAGAAAAGGATCTCTCTGGACAGGCATCTGAGTGTCTGGGATTCCCTCCAGCTTGCTAGCTCGCTTCAGCTTTTTACTGCTGTGCTTTAGGCTGACTCTGGAACTCCTTCCAGATCAGATCAGGTTTTCACCAAACAGGGAAGGTTTTGTGGAAAGCCCCGTGTAACCGCATTGCTTTTCAGCAAGCGTTCTTCCCTCCAAACAGAATCTTATGTTGGTCCTTTGCCCCTCAGGTGTTTCCTTTCCCTCTGGTGCTGTGTGGCACAGTATGGTTACTGCTTACCTGGCATGTTTCTCATTCCTGACACGGGCCCAGGTGGATATGCTATGTAATAGAAAACAAAAATTAACATTGCAATATCTGTGCTTTTATTACTACAGCAGCTTTGTCATCAAAATCCTGCTCAAAATACTAGTACAGGAAAGCAACAGGAATTTTCTAAAAGCAATGTTGACTGATTTTGTTATTGAAAAGCAAAATTTTGATTGTTTAAAAATAGACTTTTATCTCTAGAAAGTATATTGAATTTTCTCTTTTATGGTTTAATGATTTGGTGTTATGACAAACTGAATCAATCTGACGAGTCCATGTTCAACGTTCTGGCAAATATAATCAGCCCTGGAGTGTTTTCTTATTCCCCAAAGGCACATTGTTTCCGTGTTTATTTCATCTGATGTTCTGTCTGAAAACCATATTTCTTTTTCATGAAGAAAAGTGTACTGTTCCGAGACATACACTGAAAGCCATGTGTTTAGTTTACATGAATATGAAGTGATCTTTTTATTTAGGAAGTGAAAGCAGAAGGTTATAGAACAAAAAGTACAGCTAGGTAATGGGTGCAGGAGTTACAGAGAGAAAAAGGAAAAGATTGTTCGTATAAAAATCACAGGCAGATTTAATGACAGGCTGTAGTAATAAAAAAGGCTGTTAGAGACTCCAAGACAAGTCCTAGGTCTCAATTCTAAAAATGTTCTACACGGTGTCCATTTGTTCAACTGCAAGATCAAGATCTACTTTCCATAACTCATGTCTTGCTTCTGGATCTTCATTTTGTGTTCTTTAATGTCACTTGTCTGCCAGATTATTCTCGTGCCTTTGAAGTGCAGAAAGATGGTCTATTTTCAGGCTTTACTCCCATGCAGAGTTCCAGTATGCGCTGCAGGTCTTTCGGGGAGGGATTTGTCTCCTGAAAAATATGAAGCATGTTACTGAGTACTATAAAATAATGAATAAAAAAGCAAGCAGAGAGAGGCAAGTGTGTCTTTGTGGTTGGTTGACCTTGGTTGGACGCCAGATGTCCATCAAGCCGCTCTATCACTCCCCTCCTCAACCAGACAGGGTGGGGAGAAAGCAAGATGGAAAAAAACCTTGTGGGTCAATATAAAGGCAGTACAATAAAGCAAAAGCAAAAGGATGTGGGCAGAAGTAGAGGAAAACCAAAACATTTATTCTCTACTTCCCATCAGCAGGTGATGTTCGGCCACTTCCCGGGAAGCCGGGCTTTAGTACACATAGCAGTTGCTCTGAAAGACAAATGTAGTAACAGATGCACCGTCCCCCCCCACTTTCTCTCAGCTTTGTATTGCTGAGCAGACACCATATGGTATGGAGTATCCCTTTGGTCAGCTGGGGTCAGCTGTCCTGGCTGCGTCTGCTCCCAAGATCTTGCCCACCCCCAGCCTGCTGGTGGTGGTGGGGAATGTTGGAGAGACAGCCATGGTGCTGTGCCAGCCCTGCTCAGCAGTAGCCAGAGCCCTGGTGTGTTACCAACACCTTGCTAGCCACCAGTACACAGCACAGCGCTGTGAGGGCTGCTGTGGGGAAAATTAACTCCATCTCAGTCAGACCCAATACAATCTTATATGTGATGTCATGTCTACTGAAGAGGATCTGTATTTAGCAAGAACTGTTGGGTTGGTTTTTTTTCACATTTCAGTACCTGATTCTGTGAAGACAGGAGTAAGTGCATGGAGCAGTAGAACTGAGGCAGGTCAGAGCCTATGCCATTGAGTGGTACATACCTTTCCTGTTGCAGGAAAAGCACGAATAGCTTTGTCATTCTGTAAGAACTGCTGCTTCATACTAACAGCTTTAGTACGTTGCTAGACCCATCTTGTGTTCTTGGATGCTGTGCAGAAGGGGCCTTTCTTAATTGGACCAGTTGCAGGAATGACCTGGAACATGGAGATTATTGAAGTAAGGTGCCTGATGTAACACTTGAACACTTTGTGTGTCAGGATAATTTAGACTCAGAGCTCTGTTTAAATGTTGTTGTGTTAATACAGCACATTTAATAATAGTCTGGTGCTAGGCAGGAAATAATCACTTGCTCTCTAAAGGATAATTTGTAATGAGCAATGTTGTCCTTACAACTCTGATGATGTGAGATCATCTCTGAATCTTCAGTTTAAATGACACACCCAAGGTCAGCCTTTATCTATGTATTCTTACTGTCACATAGTCTGATACAAATTGTCTTTAATATCAACATGTAAAGCGTTTGTGTCTATGACATCTCTTTAATGCCAGATAAGATTTTTGATATTCTCTTTATCACGAAGTACAAGTGGTCAGCTTTAGCAGAAGGCTTTTAATAACTGAATTAACAATAGTTAAGATTAAAATAAAATGGTTGTGTGTCAGTGATGTCAGTTAATTTAAGTTTATAGTTCTAACAAATTTTAGATCTTACTTAACTACAACAGTTCTTAAATTCTGATAATCATGCAGCTATGTAAAATGTCATCCTCTTGACACACTCTTCAGTCAAGATCCTAATCGCAGTGCTGAGATGTACCGCTGAACCCTTTCAACTCACCTATGACTTTTAACCAATGGAAAAATGCAAAATAAAAGTGGATTAAAACTGCATCTGTTGGAACGGTGTTGAACAGGTGTCTTTCTCTGCTGTTTCCGTGGGAGAGGGTGTTTTTCAGCTTGATTAGACTTGGATGTGAACAAATACTTAGTTCCATTTCTAGTTGGGGCCTGTTTTCCATAAAATCTCTCAAGATCAGCAGTGGGTTTTTCCATCTGCCTGATGATTCTGAAGTCCCCTGTAAGTCAAAACACTGCAAACAATTCACAGCTTCCTCTGGTTCCAGCTGAATCTCACTGCCTGCGCCTCCGATAACCAAGGAGCAAATTTCCCTGGGTGTCGGGGAAGTTTATCCATGTCAGTGTTACACAAGTTCCTTGTATTCTCTGTGGCTTTCTCTCTTTGCATTTCAATAGTTAAAGACAAGGTTTCATGTCCTTTGAGTTGCAGCGTTAAGAGACATGACAGATTAACTAAGCTCTTTAAGTGGCTCTCTAATTTCAGGATGGTTTGCATGACATTGATGGTGTAATTTAAAACTAAAATTCTGAGCTTTTTCATCTTTTTTGTGGCATGCATTTCCATAACCTACTTGTAGCATATAAAGGGAAAGAAAAAACGTTTCCTATGGCTTTTTATTTTGGACTGAAGATTTAACTTACCAATTGTGTCAGCCTCCCTTCTGTACTGCACAATATTCTAAACAGGCAGACTGTTCAACACATGTAATGTGGGTTTTCTTGTACTTTCCTGTGACGTGTCTGGTGGCTGTAGTCAGAGATAGCATTTTTGTCCGGATTAAATGGGTCTAATCCAATACAGGCAGACCCAGGTCTGGTTTTGGCCAACTCATTCTGTCTCCAAGGGTTTAGTTTGCCCATCTATAAGATGAGGATAATGTACTGGCCTCCTTCTAAAGTGGTACCAGATTTCTAGAGGTGAAGTGCTGCTGAAGGACATTTTATTATCAAGTCCTACATCCCTGGAGCTTGGAGTAAGGTGAAGGCATTTGCCTTGTGCTCATTTGTTGTTTCTGCTTTGTATTTATTTTTAGAAGATGGCATGGATTTTGAGATTGAAGGAAACACTTGCTTCCTGCACTTGACCCTTTATGGCATCAAGCTGTCTCAGATACAGGAGAGTCTCTGGCATGACTCATCCTGGAATCACAGCTCCCAGGAATATTCATCAGGGGAGCAGGACTGGAAGGTAAGCAGGTTTTCCCACTTCTGATCTAATTTCTGGCTGAGACTAAAATACCCCACATGTCTTGGATTCTGTGTCTCTTAAGCTGAAGACTAGTGCTTTTAATGTGCTAGTTGGAGGGCATTAAAAACCAGCCTGATGCATATTTCCACATTACTTTGTGAGAAATCCTACAAGAGCCATCAGTATGAGAAACAGCAGATGACAGAAAAATGCTCCCGCTGCCTGATGATGCGTGGACAGTTTGGCCAGCTCAGGCAGGGGATCTATGGCAAGAGGCTTTGTGAGTCCCCAGTGCTCTCAGGTAAGTCTCTGGGGGGAGGCTGCAGCACCCTGAGCTACAGCTAAAGGCAGTTTGCAGCCAGCAATATTTCATGAAGTTTGAGAAGTTATTGCCCCTCAGAAAACCTCTGGAAACTCAGAAAAGACTGCAGCACTTGCAGAGCTGGTCTCCAGCTGAGCTGGTGGGTACCAGCTGGGCTTGAAAACCCATGCACTGGGTGCTCTGCATGCCCTGCTTTAGCTGTGGGGCTCATATATGTGGCCATACAGCCTTCTGTTTTAGTCCTAAAGCTACCATCAAAATTTTATCTGCAGTCAGAAGCTAAAGGTTGTCTTTTCTGCTGTGGAAAAGCCCCTTTTTAGTAAACTAAAAATAGAGAAAAAAATTTTAAAAGTATTTTTACTTTTATTAATACAAATGTGGGTGAAGGAAAACAAAAAAATACATCAGATTAAACCCATATGCTTGGTAGAATTTCAAGCTTTGTTGTTAGCGAACGATTGCTGTGAGGAGTCCTACTCTTTTCCTTTAAATTTTTAAAGATAAAACAACTTCCATAGATGCAATTTGTTCAAATTGTACCTTTAGCATAAACACTATGAAAAAATATTGGCTGCTATTAGAAAAGCAAAGAGCTTGATAGTAAATTGAAATTGAGAAGAAATGGGATTTGTCCTCCTTCAGCTAACTTGATTTTAATGTTAATGAAACCCTGACAAAAGAAACAGATCTCCAGGAAGGGTAAAAACTGAGAAAAAATAGAGTGTTGCAGGCGAGAGCTGCTTTAAAGTGGCTGAAAGAGCCTCAGGTGTTGCACAAGCACTGTGACATTGCTCCTTCGAGGAGAAGCTGTGTTACGGTCACACACACAGATACTTGTTCTGAGGGAGGTGCACAAGAACTGACACACACCGTACAGTCTGAATGTGACACGCGTGGCTTAGCCAGTTAAAATCAGGGGCTTAGCCAATATTCCCAGGAGGAATTCCCTCTGCCTGAGGACAGAGCGTGTTTGTTTTCACCTCAGTCTAACTGATAGGTGCCGCTTATCTGTCTTCTCCCGTTTCTCTCTCCTCCGGCGCGTTTTGGCAGAGCCCAGTTACGGAGCGTTCTCTGGCACGTGCCCCTGCGCTGTATGGAGTACCTGCAGATGTTGGCTGCCAGGGAGGCGGAGAAACAGACTCTTTCCTTCACAAGCAGGTTGACCTTCACCAGACTGAACAGTGTTCACTCAGGATTTATTCCAATGGTTCCAGCTGTGCAAACTGTTGATGTTACGTGTCATCCTGGCCAGGATGCTTGTGTTCATCATTGCTTCTCTTCATGTATTTCAGCTTGCATTGTCTTGCATGTGCAATGAAAATAATCTCATCTTCCAACTGTGAGGGTTTAGATCAATAATTTCTCCAAATTCTGCCAATACCTGTTTCTTCTTTGAGGGAGAATGTTAACGTAACAACCCACAGCAACAGTGTCAGCAGCCCGGAGAGCAGAATGGGACCTCAGCACTCAGTCTTTGCTCTGACCCTTTCTCAGGCTGCACACAGTATCCACATTTCTTTGCCTTTGAAAATATCTCAGGCTGGCATCCAAGAGTATTATCACCTGTACACTTCTTCAGAGAGGTAAACTATGTGAATATATCGCATCTGAGTTGATTCTTACTCAGGAATTATGTAAGGGGTATGTGTACAAGTATGTTTCCAAATGAATTTTTAACTTTTGTCCTCTTCAGACCCTAATTCCTTACTCCATGCAGTAACTGGCACTCCCCACCACCACCCAACTGTAATAAACTCGTTCACACACACAATCTTCATTGTTCATGTGCTCTTCTTTGTTTTTCTTGTTTTTAAACACACTTGAGCCACAACTGACGTGGTTTGGTTGATACGACACAGCCCTCTGAGCGCTGCTGACCACAGACTGAGAGAACATTGATTACCAGGCATCAGGCTCTACGTATTTTCCAAATTCTTCCCATTGTTTCCTGATGCAAAGGAAGCATTCTGTGCCAGTCCTGTGACGGCTGCAGAGCAGCAAGACAGCCTGCAAGCAGAAGAGCAAACACCACGAGGTACAGAAGCTGCACGAGCCTCAGCCAGATTACAAGAGTAAGAACTATGGGCTATAATTGGCCAAGAACTGCTTTTTAATGTCTGGGATAGAGCAAACTAACTCTGCATACCTGGGGAGAAACCAAGAACGATGTAGTCCTCCAGCCTCTTCTTTTGGCACATGCAATTAGAGGGCACGATACAAATCATGGAAATTAGACCCTCTTCATATTAGAATTTCAGGTATAAATAAAAGTCATAAAAATAACATATGAGAATGGGATTGAGCACCATATAGAAAAGGCAAAAGCAAGGATTCACCTACGAGTGTAAGTCTTGAAAACAGAACTAAGCAAAAGACTGAGAGATTTCTCCACTGAGAAACAGAACTGCATCTGACAGCATTTCCAATTTTCTTCTCCCATTACTCTAAAAGTGTGATGACGTCGTTGCTACAAATGAGAAATACCCAACATGCCGCCTTATGGCTTCATTTGAATATTTGCAATGAGGAAAAAAAAATCTTCATTCACACTGGATTCAGCCTCACATACATTAAAGTCAGTAGAAATGTTACAGTTGATCAGGTCTCTAGTATCTTAAATTTATTCCCTATATTACTTTCTTTAATGATGTTTCATTGCAAGTCCTCTTGACTAATCAGGGCATTAAAAACTCAACTGTAAGAAACAATTCTAAAGGAGAAGCTGATCAAATGCTCCTTAAATTGTTTCCAAAGCTAGTGTATACCTCTCTATATTCGTTCTGTCTCTGGCCAGTTTATTTTGTGTACAAGACTTAGGACTGCTTGAGAAACACGGGGCCTGAGAGAGAGCTGTACCGAAAATCTACACACGCTTAAAAGCCGCAGTGTAAGCCTGCGGTAAGAGGTACTGGACTACTGAATCAGAAAATTGTTGTTCCACAGTACCTGTTACAAGGGGACCTCTACCAAAGCACTGGGTGACACCTCTGTCAGACAAAGGATACTGGTCCAGCTGGATTTCAGTGGTAGTTCCAGTAGGTACTATCAGTTCTTTCACAGTTTGGTGCATCCCATCAGGATTCCTCTTTCATGACCACAACAAATGTGCATTTGCTACACAGCTTCTCAGTAGCAGAGATGAGACATTAGTATTTGCTTTGCTTTTCATGCCAGTCTTGATCTGCCTGTCACTTTTTCAGTTTTCAAAATGATATAAAATATTTATAAACTAACCCAACTCCAGGAGAAACACTGTTAGCCTTAGTTTTACTACCTAAACCATTTTATTATAATTGTTATCTATCAAATTTTGATGCATTGTGAAATGGTTTCATGCAGTTCCAACCTCCCACACGGGGATGAAATCTGACAACATTTCTGTATTAGGTGTGTGTACATGTGTATGTGTGACTAAGGATATGCAAATGTATGTAGATACTCATGTTCCAGAAACAGTTACAATTTCCAGTTTCAGCTCTGCGTGGGAGGCTGTTATTGAAATAATATCCTTCTGTGGAGAGGAACAACATCCACATTTTGCCTTTCCAAAGATGACCAGAGAGGAGAACCACATGGCCAGGACTTGGCAACAGGTGATGTTCGGCAGACAGCTACCTCTACGATGGCTGAGAGCACTCAGGTGGTTCAGAGGACAACCCGGGCTTGGCAGACGTCCTGCGTCTATGCTGGATAGCGAGGAAGCACAGTGACTCGTGCGTTCTGCAGCTGCTTGGGTCTGCCCAGCCCGGAGCCAAGGAATGGGGGGCGGGAGCTGAAAGTACCAGGAGAGAGGAGGAATTTGGGATTGGACGCAGCAGAGAGGATGTGCGGCAGGAGGCTCTGACCTTTAGTGATGCGCTAGGTCGTACTGTACGCTTCTTACTGCTCACAGGAAACTAAGCTGACTGCTTCCCACAGCACTCCTTCCTGATGTGTGCCGTCTGCGCAGCACTGTGGTGCGTTCTGCTCACGTACCATGTAAAAATAACCCCCGCGTGCCAAGCGGTGCCAACAAATGACTGAGGCATCAGTGGCCAGTCTCAAGACACTGAATCCTTCCCAGAGCCTGCAGTAAATCCAGACCTCATGTCCTTGAGGTCCTAGCAAAACAGCATATTCATGCCAAAATTGGCTCTGGTTAGGCAGCTTTCTTGGGGACAGCCTAATTTAAAAAAAAAAAAAAAAAGGCCAGCACCACAGTCTTAGGAGAAGTTTGTTGTGTCCAGAAACAGCACAACATCCAGACCACTTCTGAGGTTTTATGTGTCTGGCTGTTGAAGTACGGCAGGTGGAAAGGGTTCTGTGGGCTACAAAGTGGAAATTGGGCTGCTATTCTCAAATGAGGTTGTATCAGAATTTCCTACAGGAAATGCAGAATTTCCTACAGCCCAAAACGTTAGAGGGGTTTCTTGCCAAATTTCCCCATCCCCGCTCATCGTCTCCTTCCACACCTTGCCTTTCTCTCCCAGCAGTCAGCAGACGATGAAGCAAGCACTACGCATTCATTTTCTCCCCAAAACCAGAAGCAATTGTTCTTCCTTCTGCTCAGGGATAACAAACCAATGTCATGTTTTCCGTGCCACTGTCATCTAAAATAATGCCAGCACCATCATTTTACTGCTGCTCTGCCATGAGTCCCCTGTTTCAACAAAATTGAAAGGACATAACCCTTTTTTGTTCCCATAAACAGAAAGAAAAAACACTGGCACTGCTGTGACAGGGAAAACTCAGGGATCATGTCAAAGCAGACACAGAGCAGCACAAAAAGGAGATGAGAATTCAGACTTTTATTATGGTATAAAATAAATGAGCACGTTTTCTATTTTCTTCTGATGACCAGACTTGAAAGGTGCACAGCACTGTAGGCCAGGGCCAGGTGAGGGACAAGTGCTCGCCTCCACGTGCTGCCAGTTCAAGGGCTCAAAACATTTCAGGCTAAAGCAGGGACCCGCTGAGGGACATGCGGAGGGACTTGGGCTTTTTCTGAGCTGCAGGAGTCTCTGTCAGAGCTAGGCTGCAGGACTGGCTGCACCAAGGAAGAGGCCAGGAGAAAAGGTTGGCTAGATGTTACAGTGGCCTGGCCATTCAGGAAGGAGTAGAAGGACTCCAGAAAGGGACCTGTTTGCTGGCGTTGAGGGACCAGCCCCTGCAGCACTGTAACCCAGGCCAGGTGCCAGCTCGCATGGGGCAGCCTCCTCCTGGCTCCCCTCCCTCCACGCCTGCAGCCAGCGCCTGCTGGCAAAGGTTAGCCCGTGCGCTGCTGCAGGTCACGTGGACCTCTGCGCTGCGTGCACAGGGTGCTCTCGCACAGCATCCCATGGTGAGTGGTTGGGACCCCTGCTGAGCATCCACTGCTCCCTGCTTGGGTGCCTGTCTGCCCTGGTACAATTAAGCTGCCACTGGTGGCAACGATCAAAACATTCTCTTCAGCTCCGAAGTGTATGAGATTACAGATAAAATGAGGCATTTTAAGGCGCAAGTAACACAATGTGGTAGACTTAGATTAGATGTTAGGAAGAACATCTTTCCTGTGAGGGTGGTGAGGCACTGGAACAGGGTGCCCAGAGAAGCTGTGGGGGCCCCATCCCTGGCAGCGTTCAAGGCCAGGCTGGATGGGGCTTTGGGCAACCTGGTCTAGTGGAGGGTGTCCCTGCCCATGGCAGGGGGGCTGGAACTAGATGATCTTTGAGGTCCCTTCCAACCCAAACCATTCTGTGATTCAATGAATATATACAACAACTGGTTAGTAACACACACACAGGGTATCTCAGTGACACAGCACACTACCGTAATGCTCCAGACATCTCATTCACCCCCTTATTTTCAATAATACGGGGGAATGAAATACTTTTTCTTCCCTTGCATCCCTGTGCTGTTGTGCTTTCTGGCTTCCTGCAGAACATCACAATCACTGTGCAGACCCTGCTTACAGTATTCTGGTTTTTATCCTCGCGTGGCATTTGCAGAGCACAGCAGGCCTCTGTGGTACAGCTGGTATTATCCACACTTTACTACAAATGGTCTTACAGGAAGGACCATCTGGTCGTCAGCTGCCCAAACGAGCATTTGCCTGCCCCCCTGCACCTGCTCAGTGTGTAACTCAGCCTCTCCCTGCCTGTGCTCTCCCATCACAGCTCTTCCTGAGCAAGGGGATGACAGGACGCAGCACATCTCCCCAGACAGCGGCAGGTACAGGCGCCTCTTTGAGATCTCTGCTCTTAAGGAGGAATCGTTCTCCCCTTATCTTCAAAATGGAGGTGACGTGTAGGACCAGTAGGCAACTGCCTGGCTCAGATGTCAACCTCCTGCTATTACAAGCAACTACTTCAGTGCTCAGATGAGGTCAGATCCAGTGTCTGAGCTGACGTCACAGACAGCAGGCATCACCAATGATGTCAGTATGTTCTGCGAAGCTCATTTACTCAAACCTTTGTGCCATTTAAGATTTTTTTTCCCCCAGTCATTCACAGGTGAGCCAACGACATACCTGCCAGTCGGATCTGTACTTCCTTGGCACCGGGGTTCTCTGTGCAAACTAAGCCATCGACCTGTAAAAATCACCTCAGCAACTTGTTCTGGGACAGCCCCAGCTCACCTGCATGTCTGGACTGGACAGACTGGACCACAGCTGCGTGCTCTGAAATGAGTTCAATAACGTAACTGGAGCCAAGGCTCCTTCAACAATGCCCAGTGAAAGGAGGCCTTAAAACGAGTCTGGGAGCCCGGTGCTACCTGTCGGAGACAGCTATTTCTCCCTGTTTGCATCCTTGACTTCCCGCAAGACCTACTCTTCAGTAGGATAACAGACCTGAATTTGAGAGTCAGGCGCAACTGGAGGAGCCCCAGTCCACGGGGCTTATCTTTTTTATTTGACTGTCAACAAGATCTTCACATACAAAGTACAAATTCTCAAAATATTTCCTTCAGAGAAAGGAGGGAGAAGCATCTGCAATTTGCAATTAATTTTGTGAAGTATCCTGTTGCTACTCTAAAGGCACTAAGGGTACCTATCAAAAAATGGCTTTGAGGATGGCAAACATTAAAAGCAGGATTAAGTAACATGCAATTTAATAATAAAAGAGCTACAGCTGTCTTTACCAGGCAGAAAAAAATGCCATCACCACATACAAGGAGGATGAAGCAATCTGCCTGCCAGACCAAACAGTTACCTGTCATTACAACGCAGTCTTATCTCAAGAAAAGCATCTGGGAAAAAATCTGTCTAAAGATCACACGTACATACTCTAGAAGTTGCAAGTGAAAGCCCTGGGGGAAAAAATAGGCTAAAAGCAGGATGTTCCCTGAGCTAAGCAACATTTGTCTGTCTGTCTTCTAGGAGACGGTGAGATTTTCCCCAGCTTTCAGATGGAAACTGGAAACACACCATCCTTTGTTATTTAACCTCTCACGAGGAAGTCACATGGACTAAGGGTTCGCTGAGCAAATACATAATTTTTTTTTCTAGCCATAGAGTTTTATCTTGATATTGGCTCCCTCTATTTCAGCAGCACGTTGGATGAAGACAGCTTAGTCGTTAGTTTGACGCACTCATTAGGGAAAAAACCCCACGAATTCCTAGGTCTGAGATTCTTGCTGTCACCAGGGTATAAATAGCTCCAGCATTACCCCCTGGCCATACGATGCTTTAGGCATTTGTTTGGGAGGTGGATAGGCAGAAGGGATTTAAAGTCTTGGCTTCATCCCCTCATCTTAAGGGAAGCAAACTCCCCTTTACAGGGTGCCCAAGAGTGCACTCCCCTTCCCTGTCAGCAGCCTTTGGGCAGCAGCAGCTCTGCAGGTCCTGCCGCCTCATTGCAACCCCCTGAGAAGGTAGTGAGTAGCTCACACCTCATCCTCACTCACACCCTGGCTGCGCTGCTGTCACGACCGCGCTGACATCTATCTGATGGTATCTCGCTCACACAGCTATTTAGGCAGCCTTTAACGTTAATGGAGAGGGCACGCTTAAAACTTCCTCCCATTCACCATCTGTAATGAAGAATTCATCTCCCCACACGAAGAGGGATTACTTTTTAGAGGCGCCTCTCTCCATTGCAACTAATTAGGAAGCAAGCACAGATGGCTAGATAAGTCACTTAATTTTAAAGCAGCTGATTAGGAGAGAGTCCCAGCCCAAGTAATAGCTCAATGTCTGGCTACCTCACCATTTTAATTTCGTAGCTCACCTACTTTTGTCAGAGACTTAACATTTGAAAATTACAACTGTGTTTTGTTGGCCAGGTACATGAGCTTTATTATGAATTAATTGCTTAAGTAAGGACCTTAAAAAGCTGCTTTGAAATAGTGATTTTTTACAAGCCCAAGACTATAACTGACAGGGAGATTTAATGCCGGGAAAATGCATGTCAAAGTCTCACTGCTGTGAGCTTCAATTGGCACTTTTCAGGTTCTTTGAGGGGAAAAAAAATAGTAATCTGTTCTCACAGCAGAAAACTGCAGAACAGAGAGATGCTAAATATTTCAAATAGTCAAAGCTATTCATCAGCTTGATTTCCAAAGGACGGGAGGCCATCTGCGCTGCCCCATGACTTCAGAAGCCAGGAACTTCAACCCACTCTGACAAGGGGTCAAGGAGAGAAGAGCTGCCAAGGGAATAAAGCTCTTGGCTCTGTGAATATCGGTGGCTGGGAAAGAGGTCCAAATAATGCCCCCGGGGGGGTGGAGGTGGGCAGAAAGGTGCCCTGTCTCCTGCCCAGTGGAGGTACTGTCAGTCAGCAAGGGACCATGGAGAAAGACAGTGGACGTACAGGAGGTGTAAGGCATTCCAGGGAAACAGGGCTCCATTAGTTCCGCTCGCCACAGCACGTGTTTTAAATACAGCTCTTTTCTCAGGATTTGCCGCAACCTAATTTTATAATTGTGATTCGATTTCTGCTGTGCCACCCTCTCTGCAGCGAAGATGACGCATGACTGCCCACCATACCACCAGTTCCCAAGAGGGCGCACAGCCGTGCCAGCACCAGCACGTGGACTGCACATCTCAGCTGGTCTGGCGCGAAGCACCTACCACTCATGAAGTACGGAACTGCGCGTGATGGAAGCAGGAAAGGGACCACACACCTTTACGTTTTTAATCACCATCAGCACACAGAAGCACATCTCGCATCCCTTCCTTATGCTTTGATGTGCTTGATGCTGTGTTAGTGACTGATGAAGAATCAGAAGAAACACAGAGCTTCCAAATCCTCTTCTCTTCTAAATGAATACACAGTTTTGCTATTTTCCTGACGCTTCCTTCTTAAATAACAATACCAAAATAAGTGTCATAAAAAGACACGTGACACATCTGTCACTATCGATCGCTGGAACTCATCATCGATTACAGTCAACTGAAAAAGTACTGAAGTTTTATAACAACATTCCATGGTCCTTTACAAACACCTGCTACCATCTGATTCAGCTCTCTAATAAACCTTGCATTTTCACTTAGCCGCTCAGCACTGAGACGCGCACTTCCCAAGCAAGGCAACAGACAGCAAACATATTCTTGAACTGTAGAGTGCAACTTCATGTACTTTGTAATAATTACAGAGCAATTCCTTTGAACAATAAAGGCTTCATCATTTTAATGATGTACCAAACGTACCTATGCAAACTAGCAGAGGCAAGTTTAACTTTAAAAAAGAAAACCTACCGCAGAAATGCCACATACAGCTTTTTAGTACAGAAAACAAACTGGAGCAGCGAGCATCCTCCAGTACTAGAGGAATTTGCTTACACAGGCAGAAGAATTTTCTGTTGTCTCCCAGAAATTTAAGACAACAGAGGATGGATACACCCCTGGTGCTTTATGCTGTTACGCTAACAAGAAGAGCTCCAGCAGCAGATTTGATCAGTATTTATGATAAACACATGCCTGTGGCTAACCTAATGGCGAATGCCGCAAGGCATCGCTTTCCCCTAATGCTGCATCCCAGTGAACTAATATCAATCATCCGGAAAAGCAGGAAGGCAGCACTGGAAAAGTGCTGAGGAGCTGCTTTCCTGACTGCAGCATTGCAAGAAACCAAAGCAGAAATGATTGTTTATGCCCTACGATATCATCGTATCAGTTGTTACATTCAAACCATAAGCGGTTTTGACAGATACCACAAGTGATTTTGCAGCACCACAGGACGTTATTTTGGATTTATTTATTACCGGGGCCTAGGACTCCTCCTTCTGGGAGAGGACAGATTGCCAGACCGCACACAAAGGCCCCTTGCCATTCGTCCCGTGTTGGTTTTTTGCCCAAACATTCAGTTTCTTATCTCTTACTGATGCAGTCCCTCACCAAACTAAGCGAATGCTTGGTGGTTTACTGGTACTGGCCTGGGAGGCAGCAAAGAGGGCCCGAAGCTCCCCGAGGCGGAAGTGCCATCACCAGGAGGGCCAAGGAGTGGAATTAGGTAAACGTTCACAGAGTGTGTGCTGGGAAGAGTGAAACCTGCTAAGAGAAGATACCGAACTCGCACAACAAGCCATGGATAAGGGGAAGATTCAGAATTCAACAGTAACTGCAGTACTGTTACTGCCTTTTCACTAATTAAGATGTTAAAGACTATTGATAACAACGCAGAAAAGGCAGAAGTATCCAAACCATGCTGCAGGATTTACACAAGGTTAAAAATTGACAATGTAGTTACCACTAGTGAACATCTTTTATGACAAACAGGCTTTAGTAAACCTCATTTTGCTCTTCGGCCAGGTATTTGGTTGCTAAACCTAACTGAACAGACTTGGTACTTCAGTAGGGCATCGTTGCAGCAGGGCCCTACGTTGATACAATACACAGTGGGCACACAAACTGGCAGATGTCAGAGAGGAGCTTCCCCGCTGGCTACGAGTCGGGTGAGTTTTAGGGAGGGTGCGGATTTATGATAGGACTAACACACTGTAATGCTCTCATACCTTCGTGCAAAAGGCAAAGCTGGGCAAAGCGGTCCGTTTGTGCAGACCCAGAGTACCGCAAGCCAACAGAAATCATGCAGTCAAGCTGACTTTCATTCAGGGACAACTTGCTCTGCCACAGCAAAAGGCAAAAATATCCGTACAGGAAAAATAAATGTAGGCCATACAACGGGGGACTGGCCCAAGCTCTCCAATTTTTATTCTGTTTTAATGCCCACTGTAGTGCTCTGGCAAAAGCAGCTAACAGGAATTGCGATTATATAAGCTGGAGCGTGTAGAGTAAGAGAGGTTGAAAAATCAGCAAAACGCTGGGAAGGAGACACAAAGTGATGAAGAAAACATTTACAGCTGAAGACTAGAGGAGATCCCTTTGTTTAGGCTATCAGAAAGCACTTGCACAGAGCATATGCTCACACATTTTACTAATGACAGCTTATTCTTATTAGTACGTGCCCACACAAGCAGTAGATTTACACTCTACTACACTATGCACAAGTAGGCAAATTCTTGAATGCAAAACTGGGCTCAGTCTGACTGAAAGAGAACGCAATGCCAGGTAACCCAGCTTTAAGACCTGCAATATGAGATAGATCACCTAATGTTGTTAGTCCCCTTCGACCACAAGCTATCAGAAAGTAATGCCATTTTTCCCCAAGCAGCACTTAGCCAGTTTTCAAACAGGCATCTCCATTTATCAAGGAAAAGATAATGCAAATAGCATGCGATAAACTGGGTTATCAAGAGCAGTATTCCAAAACTGCACATAAAGCCGTCATGAGCTGACCCTCTTAGAATTCAGCTTCCATCATGCTACTACAGGAGAGACACGGCACTGCTGGAGCAAGTCCAGAGGAGGCCACAAAGCTGATCAGAGGGCTGGAGCACCTCTGCTACAAGGACAGGCTGAGGGAGTTGGGCTTCTTCAGCCTGGAGAAGGCCCCTGGGAGACCTAACTGCAGCCTTCCAGTACCTAAAGGGGCCTACAGGAAAGCTGGTGAGGGGCTATTTACAAGGGAGTGCAGTGACAGGACAAGGGGTAATGGGTTTAAACTAAAAGAGGGAAGATTTAGATTAGATCCTAGGAAGAAATTCTTTCCTGTGAGGGTGGTGAGGCACTGGAACAGGTTGCCCAGAGAAGCTGTGGAAGCCCCATCCCTGGCAGTGTTCAAGGCCAGGTTGGATGGGGCTTTGGGCAACCTGGTCTAGTGTAGGGTGTCCCTGCCCATGGCAGGGGGTTGGAACTAGATGATCCTTGTGGTCCCTTCCAACCCAAACTATTCTGCGATTCTACTTAAGCCTGAGATGAGCTAAACCAGAGTCTCTGTCCCCTCTGCCCCGAGAGGAAAGAAACCCCAACCCACCCCAACAGGGACAGAGGGGCTGGTTCCTGACAAAGGGGGCTTCTGTCAATGAACCCCTGTACTAAACGCGAACACTGGTGAAGTACAGATCTCCTCAGAGTGGCTGTACCTTTGATGAACAGTATCTAGGGTCCTGAACTGCAACGCTCTTTCAGCACTTTGAAGACAACATAAATGTTTAAATACATAAAGACATGCAAGCCATTATACATGTCAGTAAGGTCCTGACTACCAATTTCACATCACTATACATGCATTTATACTTGCGCAGTGTAAATAGCATTAAAGATCAGGTGTACGCTGAGCAAATAACAGCTCCAAAAATTGAGTTGCATCATGTTTATTTACATAATCTCCCACAAATTCATCACAAGCACAACAGAAACAAAAAGCTTCACACCAAATCCAGGGGAGATTTTTCTGTACATTACATTTTTCAGTGACGACAATAGCAATACAGATACATTTATACATTAAAAATCTATACAACGTCCTTTTCTCTCCCAATCTCCAAAACGTGTAGGTTCAGGGCCTCTAGGTCCACCCCTCTCTTTTGTAGCAGGATTGATTCCATCAGGGAATTCTAAAATGACAGGGAAAGTTCATTAAAATGCCTGTAATGTTGACAAACATAAAGTTGTCACCATCTATGATGTTTGCCTCTTAGTTTCATTTTCACGTACATAATCAATTCTCTTTTGTTTTTAAAAGCAACCTTGAGTTCAACATTTCCCAGCATCATACAACAGTCATTTCAGAGTTTGGTGACTACAGTCAGGAATATGTTATTAAGTGATAGAAATGAAAAAGCAACTCATTATCCAAAGACACTACAGCACCACAGTATCTTGTGACCCCACAGTGAGAACTTGCGTCACTCAGGTATGCTGTACACACACTCCGTGTGTCTAAAACACCCGTCACGTTCTGTGTTTGTTCAGGTCTCCGAGCACTCAGGTTTTAATTTTAGCTTTAATTTCAGAATTTTAGCCAAGTTTGTAACTTTTCTTAAATTTAAAACACCGTGTTTTCATGGCCACTAGTATGTTTTTCAAGAAAAAGCATGTTGGTGTCTACCCACACCAGACTAGATCCCTCAGTCACAGTGGGTACTGTAAAATCCCAAATACCTAAATTAGACTTTTTACCTTCTAAAGCTTAACCTAAGCTCCCTAAGCTGTTGTGATGCCTGTTCAGGAGAGGGAGGCTCTTCATGAGCAGGGTGGTACAAAGGGGACTTTCAAATCTCTCTGGTAAGTCATGTGCCATGCTTACACATCAGCAGTGCTTCTGCTATTCCCAGCACCCTGCTAGTTTATGTCACCTACGGGGACACCATGAAGCTTTCTGCATCTCACAGTTAACACCCTCACACTACTCAGTGCTCCCTTACTCAGGGCCCTCCCTTAAGAGTAGTAACTCAGGCCACCCATGCTGCACAATGGCTATCCCACCAGGGATCACCAAGCCATCAAGTACTTTTTGGCACAGCACCATCCTAAGCTGAGTGTTTTCTCATCCTGCACTAGACTGCAGGGCGCCCCAAAGCCCACACATCCCCTTACCACGCCAGTTCTCCAGAGTCTCCCACAGAGATGCTTAACTCAGGCCTCCCTCAGTTCTACCCCTAGGTGAGCAAGACAAGAAATGAGAAGCGGGGTTGAAAATCAGAAGAGACAGCAACAGAAATCCTGGAGAGCAGAGAAAAGGAAGGACAGCGATGGAGACAGACTCACGTAGCTACAGGCAATAGAGAATGACATATTGGGATGCATGTTTAAAGACTCAGGCAGACCAGGACAGGAAATGTCAGCATCTGAGCGCCTCCGGCAGTACAAGGAGCGCAAATGCATCCTGTGTTATTTTGCAGATATCTTCCCAATGTCCAAGCACTACTGATGTGCTGACGGTGGATGCAGAAGCTCAGATGATTTCTCCATGATAGCTATACAGCACTGGGAAGTCAAATGGCCACCTTAAACTCTTACGTTTTTTTTTCCTAATAACCATGGAGGGCAGTCAGGATTCTCAGTCAGGATTGCTGGTGTTACATGTTAAAAATATACAGGCACAACTAAATTTAAAGCCAAAAGAAACTTTGAGTCTTGCTCTAAACATAGGACACCTAAGCAAAAAGCCCAGGATAGTAATTATGCATTTGTTTCAAATGAACAGTGATGGCATTTATTTTCTTGGGAATAAAAGGACAAGAATTAAATATCTGCTTACACAGTAACTACAACTCTGAGTCAGTTCTCAAGTGAGTCACAATCTGAAATTGCTTGCAGCCATCTCGGTGATGATACTATAATTTTTCAGTCATTTTGTCATCTGGATATTATAGTGATCTATTGACGTATTAAAAAAGCTTGTCCTAGAGACCTCGAAATAGATAAACATGGGGTATCACTACTGGTAAACGGTAGCAGAACATCACACTACGGTGAATACAATAAAGCATGACTAGCACTTCTAGTTAAGGAAGACAGCTAATTAAACAGAAGGAAAAAAGAGATTCTGTCTTCCTCCTCTCTGATAAAAGAGTGTATGTTCCTAGTGACGTCACCAACAAGGCATCTGTGCCTTGACCTTGCCAGGTTCTCCACATGCAGCCCCACTAGGGTCCCTGCAACACAACACACACAGCAGCTCATTAGGTCTCGCTGGACCCCCCTGAGCAGCTCAGTAACCTCAGTATGTGCTGCTGCTTTGCAAAACACTGCCTGCAAGAATTAAGAGAAAGAACGGCCACAAAATATAGCAGGAACCAGAAACCTTTTGTGGAGTAAGAAACAGAACAGGCTTTTTGGGTAATAAAAAGTAGCTAGTGTCCTCATGAGTTTACTGCCACCATTTACAGCTGCACTATAACAGACCAATACCAGCTGCATTTCTCAGAATCATGGAGTGGTTTATGGTGGAAGGCACCTTTGGCAGACATCTGGTCCCAATCCTGCTCAAAGCCAGGCTGATGGCAGGTTGGGCATCCACGCAAACTTGCGTATCTCCAAGAGGACAGGGATCATGGATTCTCTGGTTGATGTTACGATGTTTGACCACCCCTGAGGACTTTTTTTCCTCATACGTCATTTACTCCAACTTGTGCCCACTGCCCTGCCTCTGTTTTTTTCAGATCCATTAAGCATAGAAAGTGATTCTGGAGAGTGCTGAATGCCTCCCTCTCTTTGTAAACTGACATCAGCACTGCATGCATCTCAGGGTCTTGCCTTTAAAATAGGGCAGTCAATTTTGTAAAACATGACTTACTTTCCAGGGGTTCCCTCTCTATACTGGACTCCTCTGGTTCATCAAATCGACCTACTGGTAACTTCGGTTTCTTAAGCGACTGCTTAGCAGATTCAGGTCTTCCTCCTGTCTTAGAGCTGGTGCTCCTCAGAGAGCTGCCAAGCAGTGACGGCTCTATCAAACAAACGGATACATGTGGCATAAATGTGAGAGTTTGATACCGATTAGCTCTATGACTGCTCAGAGCACCTCTGAAAAACCGTCATGTCAGAAACTAGGGAGTGAAGGATAGGAAAACAGAGACCAAGTGTTAGTTTAACATTCAACCCCCAAACACCTAAGAAATCAGCACAGATAATTATTTTTGGCCCTAGAAACATATGCAGACAAAACTGTGTTGGTTGTATAACTTGGTTCACATAAATAGTTTATTTTAAACTGCTTAAACCTATCTTTACTGTTATCATCTTATATTTTAGACTCAAAATAGTAACTATGCTAGCATAGACCAGTACATTCTGTTTTGTTGGAGAAGTCCTAACCTCCTGCAAGAAGCCTACCGATTTCCAGGTCTTGGCTCATTTCCAACAGCTTTTGAGTCAGAAAAAGCTTCTGCTTTCCCAAAGGAAAGTTAAAAAAACCATAAAACCCAACATGTTGTTCCCTTAGTAACAGGCTTTCCAGAATGTTGGAAGAGAATAGTTGGGCTTCCCTTATGATGGCAAAATCACTCAGCTGGTAGTCAAAAGCAGGACAAACTTTGGGCGCATTTAAGTTCAATTATATAACTGCGTGCAAATGATTTAATTAAAAGCATAAACTTCTTTCCTTTAAAGTCCTACTAACATTTTTTAACATAACTGTAGGAGAAAGCCTATTAATATCTGTACCTAAAGTTCTTTCAAGCAGTATAAAAATGGAGGTGCACAGACATCATAGGTCATAAATAATTCAAGAGTCATAAACAAATCAAAACTTACTTAGGAGAATCTGATATTTCTGTGTTTGGTTAAAAAGCCAAATGTCCACAGTGAGCATAAACTACTCTCTAAAAATATCTTAGCTACAGACACATGCCTAAAGCACCTCTGTCTTTTCTTAAGAAGGAAGATTCAAACAGAAAACGTCCCTGTACCAGACTGGGTGCAAAGCACTTTAAAGAACTATTATTTCACCTTGCTAAACAGATGACCTCAGGAAACCTTCTGAAGCAGCGTGGCTTTGACTCACGTATATATACACACCAACCAACAATCCACCTGTATTCCCTGAATCAGCATATTCATTTATCCTAAAATACCACAAGCTTAACATTAAACCCTACAGCCACATAAACTGTATTACGCTTGTCAACTGTTGCCAGTGCCCCAAAGGAATAATTTTATTTTAGTCCATTATGTCATGCTTAAAGCAAAAATATCAGCAATGAAGAATCTAATCCTTCTGCATACATTGGATCTTTCTACTCCTGCCAAGCATCTTCAGCAAGCTGAAAGAGAAGCTAGCTAGAAAATTAAATTAAAGCTGATGTTCTAGTCCAAGTTCAAATAAAAGTCAGATTAAGGTACTGATATGAAACTGATTATCTCAGTCAGCAGAGGAAAGGCAACAGCTATTTTCCTATTTGCAATACTTGATATTGTCGACCAAAATACATTCTTCTTAACACAGAGGTGACAAAGTTCAACATTAAGTACCTCTGAAAAAGACGAGATGAACAATCAACTTTACCACTAAAACACATTCTACACAGTGATCCTTGACTCCCTCATCCTTTATGTGCAGCCACAAAATGAACCAATTTATTAATTATATAGCTGCACTTGACAAGAAGTTGAAAATCCTGTCTTGGAAGTTGCTGCACAGCCAAAATCTGCAACATCCAGTCTACTGAAAGGGCCCACAGGCCACCATTTATTGTCACAAAGCCATTCATGCAGGGGGAGCTGGGCACTCATCAGGAGAGAGGAGCATCAGCCAAAACTTACCATGAGCCTAACGGCCAAACAGGGCCTAGGAGGGCCCACAAACATCTAACATTTTTATACAGCTCTTCTATTAACATATACTGTACTGGTGTGTTTCACGAATACTATGTCAATAGCGTCACACAAATATGAACTTTCGATGAAGGAAGGTGCCTGACCTGCAGCCCTACAGAACAGACTAAACTGAGCACGCATGTGGGACAGACGCTGGCTATTTTATTTGTCCTCCAGCCTATGTTTCTCCATCAACAAATCACCATAATCTCCTCACACAAAGGGCACAGACCAATAACTTCCAAGGCCACAGTACATTCTCTACAGCTATTCTACAAGTATCAAGCCATGGCTTAATATTTTACTACCGTTTAAAAGTTCGCAATGATAGGGAAAGGGAACCTCTGGAACTAGGCCCGATAGCAGTAGGTTTGCAATACAGGAAAGTTATTAATATCTAGATAGGGAAAAAAGGCAGTAAGCCTGTAGAGAAATACGGGGAACAAAAGCTGTGACACCCCACCGCGCCTAACAGATGCCGTGGGCTGAAGAAGCGGGGTGTAGGGGGCTCACACTCCAGGTCGCGCACGACCCTCATCACCCGCCGCCATCTTGGGCAAAATTCAACAACCCCAGCGCCGCCAGTGCCGGCCGGTAACCGCCCCCTCTCCCTCGCTCATTAACTCTCCTACGTAAAAAAGAGGAGGAAGAGGCTGGAAAAACCTCTCAGCGGCAAAGCCAGGCCCTTCCCCCCCTCCGCCCGCCTCTTACTCGCTGCCCTCAGCGCGCCGCGCAGCAGCCGCACAGCCATAACCGCGGCGGGTCAGGACGCTTGTGGGGAGGACGGGACGGCGACGCGCATGCGCAAAGAGGGCGGGCGACCGGGAAACGCGGTTCCAGCCAGGGAGGCGGGTTCGGGGAGCGCGTCTTCTCCCTCACCGCTGTCCAGGTTAGCAGAAAATTATTTAAATGTGGTAATTATTAATTTAATAATAAACTCGATATCTCTCAGTCCTACACCCCCGCTGGTGTCTTTTCTGCACTCGAGCAGGTGTTACTCCCACGCCGAGGAAGAAAGCAGAAAGAAACGGCTGAACCACAGCACTGCAGACCAAATCTTTTCAGTTTCCCAGTTTACCCAGTGAATGCGCTTTGAACACTGTACTCCCAGTGTAAACCTAACCCTGGGCTGCAGCTCCAGTTAATTTGCTCTTTGTCTCCAGCAAATCTTATTCTTCCATAAAACAATTAAAAAAACCCCACTCCGTCCCCAGATACTAACACAGAAAAAACTTTCACTCAGCTGTTCTTAGAGATCAGAGTCTAAATTAGCATTTTGTCTTCACATCTGAAGAGTTTAAGAAAGTAAATCTCCTTGGTAAATTAACAGCAGCAATGCTCTGTTGAGTTTATTACACTACATCTGGCAATGCCTACACATTGAAAGTGATTAAATTCAACCGACTGCCTTATGCGTGACATTTTCTCAATCAGCTTTTTAGAACATCGTTAATTGGACATTAGAGACTGAAAATAATGGGAAACACTTTTCTTAAACAGCAAGATGCTGGGCCTCTAGACCAGAGAGAATAAAGAGGAATAGTGTTGGGTCATGCAGAAAAAAGCTCTTCTGCCCAAAGGAAAAAACAAATCTTTTCCAAGCTGAAGAACTTACGATGCATGTGCTCAATACAGCAAAAACTATGAAATTCTTACCTTAAAAATACTCACACGAAGCTGTCTGCTGTAACAGTACACTCTGCTCCTAAACAGTTTAACACAAATCCATCAAAAATCATGCTTCTGTGCAATCTCACATGGCAAGGACAAAACGGCAATTTAAGATTAATTAGGAACTGTTCTTCCCCTTAGAAATGAGGTCTTCAAAGCATTTTTCCCCGTTCTTAATTTATTGTATTCCTGTAATAACGCAAACTGTACCTTTTGGTCCTGAATTATGTATTTCTCGATCTCGTGAATGAGAAGGTAATAGATCTGAATGTTGGTAAACACAACTGTAGCACATGCCACAGAAATTTTCTGCTTTGTGATTAAAAGCAACATTTTCTTTTGCTGTTTTCCTCCCTCTCTTTACCCATCATTTCTCTCAAACAATACTCTCTGCTGCTTTGCTTTGCTGTTGCAAAAAATGGGGGACAGAAGGCTTGGGGCTAGCACAAACTCCGCAAGCAGAACAGCTCAGAGCGCCGAACGTGCGCTGGCCACGGGGCTACCTGGGAAGTCCCACGGCCAGCTCTGCCCCCGGCAGCAAGCGAGCGTGCCCATTCTGCCTAAATGCCCCCTCTTCCTCTCTGACCTGGTTATCTGAGCACTACACCTCATCAGGGCTGTACCAGTAAGATTGGCTTGGAATGAATCGTTTTGGGGTTACAGAGAAGGTTTTCCATCAATGTGAAATCTGCTGGCTCTGCCGCAAAGCCTGGGGATTTTCACAGCAGAACATGAGCTCTTTTTCCAAATTAGTAAGAATTTAGATCTATAGGAATAGAAAGTTTACTTTCGATGGAAGTTTCAAAAACAAAGCAAGGAATTAATTTATATACACTACATGCAGACAACAGTTCAGATACTGTGTCATTTTATGCAGTGACCTCCTCATAATACCACTTTGTGAAATAGCCTACCGCCTTCAGGGAACAAGAGACTGGCAGCTTTCGAAAGGAATGTTAAGACCTTAATTTTTATCTCTTGTTCTGTAAGCAGCATAATTCTCTTTCAAGCAGGTGTAGGATACCTGCATAAAGGAGGTCACTAGCTCCACAGGAAGATGAAGCCCTGATTCAAACAGACAAGGGATGAGATGCAGCACTTTATAGCTGCTACTGCATCAGATGACATTCAATTATGTATATAAGAACCCACATTTCTATCTAGTCTCTAGTCAGAAACATGCGGGAGTAGGGAGAGTACGCCATGCAACACATGCAGAGTTGTCCAAAACACCATGACTGCATGACACCACGTCCAAAACACCCAAGACTGCATGTCCTCAGACAGCAACCGCAAGAGTACCACAGTCTGCAAGTGCAACTTCGTATCCTTCAGGGACACGTTGGGGGCATCATGCCACTGACTGCTGTCTTATGGCACACAAGTAGAGGCCATTCCTTTGGGACTTCAAGGGGTCAAACAGCCCCGGCAGAAGCCACAGTACTGAGAAGACTACAGACGGACTGCACTGGGCACTACAATGTAGAGGACAGAAAAAGCACTTAATATTAATTTGCCCTGTTCCTTGATAAACACCAATGCAAAGACCACATGATTTCCTGCACCATCCACTTTCCTCAAAGAACAAACTAAATTCAAGCCTCCTTACATGGACAGGATCTACTATTTAAAAGGAAAAAAAAAAAGAAAAAAAAGTGGCTATTTCTGCCAGGATATTTCTGCATTGCTAACCACAAACGCATGCTTTATATGCTTTTGGATTTCCAAAGAGATGAAACAAGACAGACATCTTTCAGTAGTGACAGAAAATTCTAAATAGGTGCTAAGTGTAGTTTAACTTGATCACTGTGAATTGAGAATTTTTTAGATTTAGCTCCCTAAACTGATAATAAAAATTTAGCCATTAGCCAACTCCTAGAATACTGTTAAGCAAAAGACAGTTGAGATGTCAGAACTTAATTTAAATATTCACATACTACCACCATCATAATGTAAAAAAAAAAATCATAAAAGTAGGCACTGTTAGCAGGAGAATGCATTTAAGATATCTTTGTCATAAGGACTTGCCTAACACAACTCTAATAAAATACTGTTTTAAGCGTGAACATCGCTGAACTGTAGGCGGGCATCTGAAACTTGTAAGCTACAGAAAGAAAAAAAATATTACAAAGAATGTATTAACAAACCAAATGCAAAATCACTTCATTAAAAACTATTATTGCTATATTCATTTCAAATAATACAAAACTATTAATTATATACAAAAAAGCCTCCCCAGAATTTTGGTAATTAGCAGAACATTTCACTTTCTTTAATTGCTTCCATTAGAGTAATTTGTTCATTTTTATTAACACCAGATGCAATAACACAACGCTAAAAATAAACATGCATTATACAACAAATTTCTATTTTCCAAAAAAATGTTCATTACAATTAGTGAATGCACATGTAACTCTTTCCCCCCAGCTTTAGTGAATTATTGTTTGAAACAGAGAGAAGGGAAGGAAGGAGAAACTAAACTTAATGCTGTTCAGCACCAATAGAAAGTCAAGAGACCTTTAACATTCCTGTATATCAAAAACATTTTATCTGTATCACTACAATGTTTACAATATTGTCCCATTTGAAGATGTATTGATTTATATTTACAATACTTTGTAGTCAATAAAACATTTTAACAATATTTAAAAATTGCTTAAATTCATAAAAGTATTGCAGAAATTTATAACATTTACTTATTTTACGTACATACAAGTCCATGTAAAACTGTCCGTGTTCATCTGAAGAACTGACAGAGTAAGGAGCAATTTTAATACAGTTTGCAAAACCCCAATTATTTGAAGGCAGCTATCATTTAACATTCAAAAATCCTTAGTTGCCATTTGCTTCTGAAAACTAAAGTTCCAGTAATAAAATTGAGTATGTAAACTAACATGTTTTTGAGATCAGTAGAAAATATATTCCCACAGGCATAACATATTTAACAATGATGATAATGACTTTGTAGAAAACTGTTAAGCTGTAGTGATATCTGAACAGACGACTCAGTAACGGTCTTTGAGAGACCCACAGATATAGTAGTTTTTAAATATCCAGTATTTTAGCAGCTCATTGTGTTTCCAGTTAAACTTCCTACAGTGCTAAAATACGACAACTGAACATGTAAGACCTTATTAGAATCTTAAAATCCAATTTATTTTGGCATCTAAAGCCTCTTGTAAAATGTAGCCAAGTAACATTGACTTCTGTAGTGGAAGAGCCAATAATAAACCAACCAAAAGTATGCACTGTGCTTTAATCTCCAAATAATTAGGTACCCAAAATTAAGAAAAAGTAATAGAAAAGTAAAAAGAACAAAATAAAAAATATTGCACAGCCACATTACCTAGAAAGTAAAGTTGATGTTAAAAAGCCCTAAGTGTGGATGATATAAATTATCTTCCATATAAAAAGTATAAATATCTCTTAAAATACAGCTGCAGCTATACTTTAATACCACACATTATTTGATTCATCTGTTAATGAGGTAATAACCAAGTCTCTTACAACGCTTTTCTCTACTGAAAATATTTTAGGGCAGCAACAAGGAAGAATTTCTCTAAAAATATTTCTGAATCAAGAACAGCAATGTGTGCAGCTCTCCCTATGAGAGAATCTGCTGTATTGGGTAACGCATTAATTACATTGTAACGAACCAAATTACATTCCTTATTTTGAAGAACTGGCAGAAGCAGGTTCTGGATCATTTCAGCATAAATTGGTCCTGTAGAGGAAAAGAAAAGTTGTACTGTGTGAATCACCAGAAACAAATACAGTTCTTTGACCTTGAACTCAAAATGAATACATTCCAGAAGAGAGGTAATGACGCGTCTTATGCCATTGTTAAGACAGAATATACAGAAAGTTTAATTTCCTCAGAGATCTTGGAAAAATAAATTCAAGGTATGTAATTTAGTGTTTGTACATTTATAGTGAGAATGTGCTCATCAGTACTAATTTATTACACTATGTGAAAGTATTTATTTGTCAATACATAATGCTGGAATGCAATTGTGCTAGGATGTCTCAACAGTGAATACACCATCACTGAAAACAGGAAAATTACCTTTTCTTTCAGTGCTAGTATTAAGCCTCAGCTAAGTACAGCCCATGTACTCAGCGCTGCAACTTGATGTCCTCTAAAATCAAAGCTATTTGTCCTCTCTGTTCACAGAGTAATACACCAGGGGCTGTGTTCATCCCGTCTAATTTTCAGCAAAGCCTGTAAGCTAGAAATTTATTCAGTCTCATGTCCTTCTGCATGTAATAGAACAAGACAGATCCAGAAAGCATTTCAGCTCCCACATGGATTTTCTCTGTCCACTACCACAGAGTAAGCCCAGAGTGTCTAAATACATAACAGAGGTGCCTCAGTTAAGCACCCAAAATTAAATGGGATGAATCTGAAATCTACGAGGTTTAACCTGAGCGGTCTGTTTATTTTGCAGGATATTTATTACCTGATTGTTTATCCTTTAAAGCTGTTTTACACATCTCAATGCGAGCGGAGTGATAAGGAACATAACGATCCTGCAGAGAGCCTACTAACACGATGTTTTTGAAGTAATGAAGACCTATAGAAAAGAGGAAAAAGGTATCTATTATAACAAATCCATTGACAATTACTACAGAATAATTAAACATTTTACAACTGAAATTTGGCACAAATTTATTACAAGGTCTTGCACAAAAAGGCAGAAAAATAAATTACAAGAGAGCTACAGAATAATGAAATTTTGGGTACCAGCCTTTCCTCTATACACATTTTAATAGAATAGAATTAGAATAGAATAGAATCATTAAGGTTGGAAGTGACCTCAAGGATCATCTAGTCCAACCATCCCCCCACCACCTATTACCCACTAAACCACGTCCCTAAGTACCACATCCAACCTTTCTTTAAACACACCCAGGGACCCAGGTGACACCACCACCTCCCTGGGCAACCCGTTCCAGTGCCCGACCACCCTTTCCGAGAAGAAATCTCTCCTCATCTCCAACCTGAACCTTCTCCGGTGCAACTTGCAGCTATTTCCCCTTGTCCTGTCTCTAGTTATCTGCGAGAAGAGGCCGACCCCCAGCTCACCACAACTTCCTTTCAGGTAGTTGTAGAGGGCAATAAGGTCTGCCCTGAGCCTCCTCTTCTCCAGACTAAACAATATCATTTCCCTCAGCTGCTCCTCATAAGACCTGTGCTCCAGCCCATTCACCAGTTTTGTTGCCCTTCTCTGGACACGCTCCAGGGCTTCGATGTCTTTCTTGTGGTGAGGGGCCCAAAACTGGACACAGTACTCGAGGTGCGGCCTCACCAGGGCTGAGTACAGGGGGACGATCACCTCCCTATTCCTGCTGGCTACACTATTCCTGATACAGGCCAGGATGCTGTTGGCCTTCCTGGTCACCTGGGCACACTGCCGGCTCATGTCCAGGTGAGCATCAATCAACAGCCCCAGGTCCTTTTGCTCTAGAGCATGGTTCAAACCGTCGCCTTGCTTCTTAGGAATAAAGTGGTCAGTTTCTGGCTGACAGAAGGGAGTAAAGCCTCCGCATAGCTCAAAGAAACCTGAAGATGGACTGTGCCTTGTCTTCACTGGTGTTTCAGTCAATCAGGATTAATGCCTAAGCATCAACAAGTACATGACATAACCCTGCTAGTGCAGGTACCCCTACCAGGCACTGCCTCACTGTAAGGTTTTGTCAGCTCAAGCACAGGTGAAGGGTCCACCCAACACAACCTCCCCAAAATATAATTAAAGCTTTAGAATTAAACCCAGACCTCCTACTTCTTGGAAAATCACTCTAATGGTAAGACAGTGCAAAGGTAGAAACGCCCAGTAATGACAGAGTTACAGTCCTCAAGACATTTAATTGTTATGTTTTCTCTAAAAAGCTTCAGCAGATTTCCAGTGCTGCTCATCTGCTTTAGGCCAAATGCAATGGCACATTTTAGGAAAGCACACTGCCTTTGCTTTAGAACAGTTCCTCCTGAAAATCACAGCTGTCTACAGTTAAACACAAAAGCAACTGTTAGGCAAACCCAGAAAATGTTTAGACAGTTTAAGTGTATGTGAAGGTAAGCTATCGAAAAGCAGCCAGCCTGAATGGCTCTGTGGGAATCTTCCAGGTGTTAGGTACGTACATCTTATCACTGGCAGGTTTGATCCAACTCTATTTGCACCAGTGCTAATGAGTTTTGCACTGGTGCTATTAGCCCTGCTTTTAATTTTTCGCGAATAATGGTCAGATCCTGTAACTATTAGCTTTTAATTTACAAAATGTACCTAAGTCCATTCTGAGAATTATAGAAATACTTCAAATAAAGTCATTCCTCCAAGGTGCTTCTTGGAATTTGCAGCAAACCTCCAGAAATCAAACTGTTCTTTCATTAAAACAAAAGAGATCTGATTGTGTTGGAAAAAGAAATTATTTGCTATCTGTGTGTCGGAAGCTATACTGACAGGACAAAGTTCTGCATTCTAGTTTCCCTGTTTTGTTCAGACCAAACATCTAAGAATTAATACATACCTGTTCCTAAAGCCGACAATGTAGCCCAAATTGAAAAATCTTTCCTTTTTCAGAGGTTGTTTCCTAATTGTCAGTATTTTGTACACTCCATGTGATGAAGACTACATCTCCAAACTAAGTCAGTTACAGAAACAATGCTGAACAATTTCAGCATGTGAAAAAGTAAATGTATGTTCCCAGATTTCACAGAAAATAAAAAAAAAACCATTAAAAATTTTTTGTAAATCTATAAAAAAACCACAGAAAATGCATCCAAACTAGACCCTGGTTCCTGTCTTCTTCAGATAGGAAATCTGTTTATGGGTTTTGTTTTTCTGGTTTTTTTTTTACCTGTACCCACTGAAAAACAACACTGTCTCCAAAGATCAGCTAAATCACCCGAGTCTTTTATTCGACATCTGATGAAAAATGACTGCGGCGAATCTTACACTAAGATGCAGATGGCAGTTCCAAAACTTTGTACTGAGCTGAGAAGAATGCATCTGGAATAAATCAAGGACAGGAATTCTCTGTGGGCTAATCTGTTATAATTTTGTAAATTTTGCGGGAGTCTATCTGTCTTGTATTAAGTTTTTTTGATATGTGCTTTCCCTAGAGAAATAGCCATTAGCAATCATGTAAAAGGTACAAAGGAGTGGACTGCTTAGGATCTTTTAATCAACCTGAAAAAGGAAGAGGTATCCCAGGGAATCTTTAGAGGAACATCAGTCTACATCAATCAACATTTAAATAAACTCTCTTCATCCTCATGTGATATAATACAAACAAAATACCCCACCCCAAAAACCAGGTCAGGAAATCAGAGTCTGATAAATTCAGCATCCCCTTGTGGTCACAGTTTTTATGCTTTGTATTCTGGTTCATAAAAATCATGTCTTGGGCTTCTCTTCATTTTAGGCATGATAAGTATCAGGAATCTTTCATTACGAAAAAGTGTTTGAGGGAACTCTTCAGTATGAGCAAAGGCGGCCTCTAGGGTATTTTATAAGCATGTTTAACTATTCTTTGGTGGTTTTTCTTCGGGTAGCTCTTTGTGCCTATTTTGAAGAAAAAAGTCTGTCCTGAAGTTGTTTATTCTGACATAGTTCATGTGATCTATATAGACCACATATGACCATATGGATGGAAAAGAGAGGGGTCAAGATGGTGTATGTAAATGTACGGAGCCTAGCAACTCCTTGGATATCTACAACATGAGGTAACTCAAACCATTTGTCAATGAGGAGCAGCTGCATGGTGTTCAACAGCATCCTTTCTGGTCTTCAGACAGGCTATGGGACTACTCAGGACACAGGCATGGAATTAATATGGAAGTGTGCAGTCCTAAACTGTGCCTAAATTAACTGTACTTGTGGACAAAGAAGCAACTTATCACAATCTTTCATTTACACAGCAATAAAAACTGGCTCATCAGTCACCTTTACACGTTGTTCTTTCACTTACTTTCTAGACTTTAAATATATTCTGCCCTTAATTAAATTAAAAAATCAGGAATAAATTGTGAACAAGAATACAGCTCAGTTAATTCCTATGACCCACATCTCTATTTTCACACACACACAAGATCTGTTATGCGTACTGTATTAAAAAAATCCCAAACTTAAAATTATTCCCAGGAATTAATGAACCATTTCATCTTGTGCAGCAAAATTTTCAGCTGCTAAATCAAGAAACCAACCCCAAAATCTAATTAGGCCAACATTTCCAGATTGTTGTAGTCAGGCACAAATGATGGAAGATTAAAACCTAATTCTATCAGAACAAAATACATTTGAACTCATCACATCATATCATCTACTGAATAGATCACACATTATTGCAGAGTACTATGAAAAGCACTGAGGTTATCATTAACTATAAAGTACTGAATACATTTTTCAACAGTATTTGAGATAGCTTGGGAAAGAACAATCCAAGTGAAAGATCACTGCTGAAATAACAAGCTTTGTCCCATGTAACAGAATGTTCTTTCTTGTAGTGATGAACCTGTAATGGGCTTTCCAAATCTTTATGATGATCCTTATCACCTAATGGAACTTCAATTTCAGTCAAAGTGAATTTAAGCTTACACAGAGAGCACAATTTGTGTCATTTAACCATCGCGCCATTCATGTCCACCGGTGAATTAGTAATTGAATTAATGATATCTATAAATTCATGAACAATTTTTCCACATAATATGCCAAGTGGAAAAATCTGTCTGGAACAGCAGGTACAGAAATGTGGTAACTCATAACTAACTGCAATCACAGAGGAATAAATTTTTATATACATGCAGGCACCAGAATCAGATGTTAAATCTGCCCTCTAGCTACAGCAAACATTCAGGTAGGGAATAGAAGCCATTGGTACAATGGGCTGGTGATGTTCTCTTAGAGCTGTATGACAAAAAGGCTGACAAAATTCAAGGCTTCAATTATTTGCAATGGGCAATATTCAGTGTGGGTAGCACAGAGTTCTTTAGTATAATCAAATCAGTCAGCTTAAAAAAAAAGTACAACGACCTGATTCCATTAAGTAATCTGACATTTTCCTTAGGAATATACTAATCATAGAATGCTAGAATAATTTATGTTGGAAAGGACCTTTGGAGGTCATCTGACCCACTTGCTGAAAGCGGAGCCAACTCCACAGGTAGGTCAGGGTCATAGAATCACACAATGGTTTGGGTTGGAAGGGACCTCAAAGCAGCCCCCGTCATTGGCAGGGACACCCTCCACTAGACCAGGTTGCCCAAAGTCCCATCCAGCCTGGCCTTGAACACTGCCAGGGATGGGACCTCAACAGCTTCTCTGGGCAACCTATTCCAGTGCCTCGCCACCCTCACAGGGAAGAATTTCTTCCTTCTACCTAATCTAAATCCCACCTCCTTCCACTTAAGGCCATTCCCCCTTGTCCTATCACTCCATGCCTTTGTAAACAGTCCCTCTCCAGCTTTCCTGTAGGCCNCAGCTCCATGTTCTTCTTATGTTGGGGAACCCAGAGCTGGACGCAGTACTCCAGGTGGGGGTCTCAGAATAGCAGAGTAGAGGGGCAGAATCACCTCCCTTGACCTGCTGGTCACATTTCTTTTGATGTAGCCCAGGATATGGTTGGCTTTCCGGGCTTCAAGCACACATTGCCAGGTCATACTGAGCTTCTCATCAACTAACACTACCTGGTTGCTTTGACTTGAATGAAACGTCTCAGTTTTGTCAAGGTACAACACTCTCAACAATTTCAATTCTGTACATTTACAGACTTGTTTGGAAATAAGGATCTGGACGCTTTCCCAAAAATGCGGTCTGGAAATACAGACTTCAAAAATTATGTCCTGGAAGGTAGCGATCTCCTGCAGCTGGTCTTCCACATTGCTTTGTGAAGTTAACACATCACACACACAGCTAGAATCATGCCCCAAAAAATCAAGCATTGAGATCCTGAGTCAGCTGAGGTCTTAGATCAAGATGCCATGATACAGATGCAAAGAAGCTCAGACCTTTGGCTGCAGCCCCACAAGAAGACTGATTAGGGAGCTAGATTTACATCAGCTCAAGAGCTTCATGTCAGCTCAAACTCTGTCTTGAAGATTTTACTTTAATGAATTTGGCTCCAGATGCTATGGAACCTATCAGATTCTTCCCACGCTGGCGGAACAGAGCCACTGAGGGCTGGGAAGTCCTTCCTCTTAGCAGAACTGATTAGCTTAGTCTCCAAGCCATGCTACCAATAGAGATGCTATTTCAATTCTAGTCTCATCCTCATCAGGAGTTACAAATAGGCATTCCCTCAAGTCAAGAGCCGAAATGCTTCTTCTCCTCCACAAAGGCAAATAGCATCAAGTAAGCTAAGCTGATATCCTGGACGTTAACAGGCATCTCAAAAAAGAGAAGCTGTCAATCACGCTTATTCACTGCTGATCTGCTGTCAACATGGACATAAACGAAAACCAAAACAAATGTCTTTTACTCCTTTCACAGATCAGGAAAATGCACATTTTGAAGGGGGAAGATAAGGCAATAAACAAGCACATCAGAATTCTGCTAATGAATACCTGTGGAAGAACTCAGACATACGAATCTAAGCCTACTTACATAAGTACAGAAATACCCTGGAAGAGATTACGGCTGTACAGTCATATTTGTGAACCCTGTGGCGTAAGAGGAACAGAACTGTAGAGCAAACCCGTTGGTATTAAGAATCCCTCATCCATCATAATGCCCATTTTCAGGACAGTTTACTTTGGACTAGCTCTAGTCTGGTCATGCAACATGCACTGGCTGCTAAAGCTGATTCATTGTGTTCTGAAGTAAACAGGGATCATGAAGAGATTTGATTCTGAATGCGTTCCTGAGTGCTAATGTGTGCATATTTTACTGCTAAGAAATGGGACTTACAAAAAGTTCAGAACTAAAACTGAGGTAGAAAAACTTGCAATGCCAAAGGTTGTTGCAGGAAGTACTCCTGCCTGTGAGCGAACAATTCATAACTGGGACAGAAAACAGCATTTTGAGGTTTGCTTTACAAAAGCCAGTCTCAGCTTCTGACACACATCACTATTCATGATAGGAGAACGCATTCTGTCCAAAGTTTTGGAGTCAGTCTACTCGCGGAGTCCTTAATTGCAAACAATCAATCACAATTTACATCAAATTGGGATCTGTCTCCAGGGTCTTCCTTTAATGTTGTTTCAGGTGACAAGCTCAAGTTTCTGCATGCAAAAAACAGCTGATGGAACTGGGCTCTTTGTTTTTAATTCTCGTACTGACCAGTGTACTGGCATTCTAAACAAGGTATTCACACACAAAAGTCTTGTCTGAAACAAAAGCCAAATGTTACATGTCACCAACATTTTTCTTAGATGATCAGAACATCAAAACCAGCGTACATATAAATGAAACCGTTCTCTCGCTGCTAATTTCTTAACATAAAAAGCAGGGTCTCTGAATTCATCAAAAATGACCATCTGAAGTACCATGAACAAGAAAGTGCACATTTCTTGAGTGGCAACGGCTACAAATCAAGAATTTAAGGTTTATTTTCCTGGACTCCCTGGAATATGTTAATTTTTATGAAAAAATGTAACTGTCTGAGTATAGATTGTAAATAAAGTAAGTATCACAATATTCTAATTGAAGAGGAAAAAACCCAAACTTCTTTTGTTTAGAGCTGGGAGAAATGCTTGGGACAGTGCCCAAGTTACTCCTGAAAGCATCTTCAGTTTCACTGGAGCTGTGGCCTCTCTGCTTCTGCAGACAAAAATTAAAATTTTTGTAATACAGTTACGTATTTGAATACACCGATCAAACACATATTCTTCCTTAATCTCTTCAAAGAAAAACCTGATTATTATTATTATTTTGATGATGTGGCCAAAAAAACCAGCTAGCATTACATAAGCTAGCTGATTTTCACACTTGATGTTAGAAAGTAAACATGAAGGTGCAGTTATCACTTGTAAAGAATATTTAAGTATAACCAATAGATTAAGTGGAAACAGAAATAAGGAGCTGTGCAAACTCCAGAACTTGTCACTGAATACCTATATGGTGCTCTGCTGCTCAACTCATTCCTGCACCAGTTTCAAATAATACTTAACTCATTTCCCATTACGCCTTTAAGGACAGGTCTGCATAATTTACCATTTTCTAAGTTTTATGGCAAGTATCAACTGCTCAGTTACAAAAACTACTAATTTCCGCTAAGTGGACAGACCATACTAACATCTAAAAGCCAAGCAATAAGGAAATAGAGGACCATATATTGATTTATCTTTGTGACTAAAAATCTTCTTATCAAATTAATTTAAAAAAAATAAACTGGTATCTGTTGTTGAATCCATAATACTGCAACATGAAACACTATTTACACATAATGCAGAATTTTTCATGTATTTTTTCATCTGTACAACTACAACCGTGTTTGTATTGAACACGTGTCCTTGTAGCTGGCAACCTGGCGTAATTTCTTGTCACAGTATGAAATCAACAGTTATTTCCAAGCCTCCCAGAAATTACCAGACAGATTGCGGCTGCTGAAGACATGACAAGCAGATTTCAAGGAGATTATTGTCAAAGAACATAATTCTAAACATTATCATTATGAAGAAGCAACATCAGAAAACTAAATTCTCCACTGGGTTAACGGCAGCATAAATCCCTCAACTGCCAACATAAAGTGACCAGTGCTTGAAGTAACTTAAAATTTGAGAAACGCATAAACTTTAACTCTCTTCATTTTGAATAAGTAATCCTGTTATGTTTTGTTCCTTATAAGCAAATAAGGTCCGCTTCTGCTCCTCATCAGCAATGATGGTAATTGTAAGACAGAAAATAGCTCTAACTTATTAGAATTTTGAATGATCAAGTACATAAAGAAAGCATCCAGATTTTTTTCAAAAACAACAATCCAATCAAAGTCTCAATTTCTTCCCACAACCTGCTATTATTCTCTGAAATAAAGATTTCTTTTCATAGAGTAACCTGAAAAATTACTTCTGTTTTTGTAACTCTTAAAGTTGAAGGTAACATATAAGTGGGCTTTTTAAGGTTGCTTTAACAAGTTAACTTTTTAAGGTCACTCTTTCTGCTTTAACAAACATGATAGCTAGGCAATGAATGAGTTCTGCTTGACTTCTAAAAAACATGCTACAATTGTAACACTCCATGAAGTACATAAAAACAAAACTAGTTGGTAGACAAGCCACACAGAATGCCATAGAAAAACAGAGACATAAAAAAGCAGAGAGTTCATCATAATCATCACCACTTGTCACTTGCTGTAATTTATTGGATCAATCATTTCAAAAGGCATTTACAATTTTAAGAATCAATTCCTATTTATACACCAGAAACGGATAAAGAGAATTGCTAAAATAAGTTATCTGTCATTCTGCCTTGGCAAATTACTTGAAAATGAAACTGAAATGTTCCTAGAGTTCACTTGCTAAATGAGAGCTAACTGTACCTCCAATACAAGATCTGAGGAAATTCTGCAAACAAAACTCTTATCCAGATACACTTCTAAAAGAACCACCAAATCATCACATTCTACATCACAGATGTCTGTGGTTAGGTGAATGCATCTCCTTTTCATTTGAGGATACTAATATCCATTAATGACACCAACAATTTTTTAGTGCAAATATTGTCACTTAGAGGAATCACTATTCCAGCATATAGTTATATTTACCAGGCACAATACAGCATATTAAGCAATTTACGCCAAATAACCAACTTGACTTGGCCCTAGCTATTTTTGAAAGAAACAAAAAAAATCAGACCATGACTAATGATAATAAGCACCCACTCCTTGAGTACGAACCATGTTACACATCACACTTTCAGCTTTTATCTCAGAACCGGGTAATTATCATTCACTCCTATCAAAGGATGAAATACGATAGACAAACAGCAGCACTGTAACACCTGTAACTGTTAGGAAAATCTATTTGTTTCTTATTGGATGCTTTAAAAAAACCCCTATTATAAGATTTTTGCAGTGAAGGAAAACTAAGGTAGAGAACCTAAAGAAACTGAAAAGAGCAAGTTCTGAGTAACTATTCCTTCAGCACGTAATGACAGGCTGACGTACACTGTAAGTGTAGTCAGCTGCATGGTATAGACGGGAGGGGTTTATTCATGATGGATTTATAATTTCTCAGTTTCATTTTTCAGTTGTGAAGTTCTTTAAAAGATCTGAACCTATTGTTAGGTGAGAATTTTGCATAAGCTCAGAAGACTCCCAATTCCTTTTGCAGTCACATATCAAACCTGCTTCTGAGAGAATATTCTGTAAGCTCTTTGCATTGAAGCATTAAAACCCCCTCCAGAACAGATTCTTCTGAGGAGATCTCTGGGAAGAGAACGAGCCCAGAAATTTTGGCAGCAGGACATAAAGTGCTTGATGCTGCTTCTGACTATGAGATCCAAGAGCCTGAGGTGATGCCCAGCCATGAAGCTCAACCTGGCCCCAAATGGGGAGGAAAAGGCAAGACTGGTAAAAATGTTTGTCATAGATCCTCCTAGATGAATTGTTGTGATAGAAGTTCCACATGAATATGAGGAGAAAAGTTCTTTACTCTGAGAGTGACCAAGCACTGGAACAGGCTGCCCAGAGAGGCCATGGAATCAAAACCTGCCCGGACACAATCCTGTGCAACCTGCTCTAGGTGATCCTGCTCTGGCAGAGAGAGTTGGACTAGATAATCTCCAGACGTCCCTTCCAACCCCTACATTTCTGTGAATCTGTGATAGACACAGCACTGAGAAAGAGTTATCAGACCCGTGTTCACGACTGTGAAATTTCTGGTATTAACTGGTCCTGCTCCAGGACAGAGAACAGATATGAGCACGGTTCTCTTGTCTCTGAATGGTGCGAAGTATCAGTACTTACTGGAGCTTTTTAAGGGTGGAAGAGGAAATGCTCAACTGTACTTTGACCTACAATGCTCAACAGAAACAAGGAAATTCATCCATTTTAGGGTTAAGCAACAAGTTAAGTTTTTAACAGAGATGTTCTCCAGCAAATCTGAGAACTAGAGTCACAAACCACCATACAGCAATGTGGTTGAAACATAGACTCTCCAAACATCACCTGCCGATCCAAAGACACTTTTAGAGATAATTTGAAACCAACTGGACCACAGCAGAGTTGAAATAGTAGCAAGTTTGTCTGCCTTACGGAATTTCCCAGCTGCAAATCCAGCATCTGAAGAAGACACCACACTAAGCAGCACCAGATATTTCTGCATCTGAAGACTTCTGTTTTTCTACAGAGTTAGAAAAATCAACAGAAGTGGCAAGATCAGGGCTATGCTTTTCAGCAGTGTTGTCAATCTCTTGCATACAGCCTGGGGTAAAGTGATTTCTGGAAACATGTACGTTTAGAATCCCTGTAGAGAACAGTATGCAAATTCTCTGGACCAAAAATCTGAAGAGAAACTGTACAGTTAGGGGAATTCCAAGCTCCTCTCCTCTGGTGTTTGAGAGTCAAGCACAGCCAATACTGTATGCCCACTGAATGAACAAAGAGATGCCAGGACAGAAAATACGTCACATTTCTAGAATTGTCAACAATACTCAAATAAAGTGTCTTAGTTATGTTGACATATATACACACAAAACCAAGGAACAGTAAATTCTTTAAAGCAAACCGATTAATTAATCTGATGATCTTACCTAGCACCCACCGTGTAACTTCTCAGAAGCTGAGAAGTGTAACTTCTCGTAACTTCTGTTTAGGATCAAATATTTATTTTCAAAAGACATTGAGACCACTTCAGTTGATGGTTATCCCATTGTTCCAATGGTTTTTAACTTTGCAGTTCACCTTTAAATACCACTTCAGCCTTAAACATCACCTTACCAGCAACAAAATCACTTTGTGATAGTAGAGTTTGAACAGAAGAGGAAAAAAAATCCCAAGTTTTTCTAAACCCACTTTTTCATCAACATTCTATCTTACCCATGATTTTTCTTCTTGCTCCTTATTCTTTTCTGCTTCTTCCAAGTCCTGTAAGTTTTATATTTGAACATCTCAAGAGCTAGATGCCAGTTTTTTCCTGCCCGTATCTTTGTACCACTTTGCTTTCAACAATATTTTGGCTGTGACACCCTACAAGTATTTTGATATTTCTCCTTTCTTTATCAAAGTGAGTTTTTGTTTTTCTTGACCATCTCAATGAGAAAATAAAGACAGGTTAGCAAAATTTCTAAAGCAGAATTTTACATTTATAGAACAGATAAGAAAAACAGACATAGAAAGAGGTAATCCTAAATGTGTATGTACTTGACTTATCACAATGAAACCACTAGCTTCAGTGGCTCAAGAAGAAGCTGATACAGACACATACACGCACACATACATAAACACCCAGATATATGTATATACACATCAGCATAGTGGCTGCACTCAGAACTTCTGCTCATTAGTTAGGAGGAAAAGTATCAAGCCAATGGTCCACTTCTGCAATAAAAAAGGTTTATTGTTTATTTTACATGAAAAATATGGTACTGAAGTCAAAGTAACTCTCATATAAACTGAAACAGGAGCTTGCTGGAAAGTTTTTTTTCCAGGTTTCCTGTTCACATTTACGTACAGTGGCCCTTAAAAGATAGCAAATATTAGCAAAGCTTACCTGCTTTTTTACTAAGTTTGTATAAGAATGTTTGCCGTGGATCTGAATGGTCTCGACACGTCAATTGCAATAAAGACCCAGACTTCTTCCACTTCTGCATAAACCACAGTCCTGCATTGTTATGTACAATATAAGTACAGATCCATAAAAAAATACTAAAACTAATTAAACTTAAGTAAAATTACGTAAAATCTGTATTTTGCTCCTCAGATGTTAGTTTTACTTTTCATGTCAGCATTGTAAAGGTCAGAAACACTGAATAGTTTTATTCATTATTCTTTCCTGTCTATACATAATAAAGCATGAAGACTATTATTTCCACTAATATACATGCCTTTCTAGAAATTATAACTGTACTTACAAAAAGTGACAATACATTAATAAGTTACCCATAAGGCAATATACAAACTCCATTTCAATAATTTACAGAATATTAGAACATTTTGCTGTTGATATATGTAGCACTAAACAACAAACATTACTTCTCAGATTTCTAAAAATAACTTTATACAACCACTGAATTCATTATATATAACTTGAACAAAGGAAGCAGAATTTTCTGGGAGGAAAACCATAACACTGTATTTTCTATGATGCTGTACTCTCGTTATTAGTCAATGAGCAAAGCCAGGTAGGTAACTGGCCTTCTCTCGCCCTTGCCAAGCAAAAGAAAAGCAAGAAATCAAGCCCTTACAGCCTCAAGAATGCGTTGATTCAACCCTCAAGGAAATAGTTATCTTTTACTGAAGGAATTTATTGAGGGCCATTAATGTATACATGCAATATCGTATCGTAATTTAGTCTTCAATACCCATTACTTATTATTATCTTGGTATTTTCCAAAATCTGAAGGAGTTTGAAATGCAGACGAAGTTTATTATATGGAAAGGACATTTTGTACAGTCTTCAACTATAAAAGAGATTAAATACTCAGAAATCCTTATTTTTTTCTGCCAATATACTGTGGATTATACTTTGATCGCTTTACCCTTAGTTAACTGAAAGCCATTTGCTGGTGATTACATAAACAAGCAAACAGTCCGGCCTCTCCATATCCTGGAAAAGCACCATTTCTAGAAGCAAAGTACCGCTAACACTTTTGGGTCATTTGGGTGAGATTCAGTTACAGATTAAAATACGTGAAAGAAACTGGCCACAGATGTACTAAGTTAGACGCCCAGTAGGTGCCCATAGTGAATTATATTGTAGCTATCTTAATCCTGAAGTGAACCTCACTGGCAGCGTGTTGAGGGCTACAAACGGTACCATTTCAACCACAAAGAGCTCTCATGTTCCCCCTGCTTCTATAAACTCAACAGTAACTCCAGTTTGCCAGCAATTCCTGTCCACTTTTCTTAAGCTGAACACATGGGAGTTAAAAGTTTTTCCTCCTCATTTTTGTATGAAATGAAATAAGAAAACAATCAATGAACAAATGGGCATTAAACAAAGCAAAATTCCTGATTTTAGAGTGGTTTTTTTAAAAGAGTTTAATGAGCATGTTTACATTCAGTGAAAATAAGTATTACTCATTTTGGGTTTGGGCTCTCCAAGGTAAGTGGTAAACTCAGAAACAAGTTTTCATTTAAAAACTTGAAGCTAGCTGAAAATATTTTCTAACATTTATCTCAAAAGTCAGTAGTTTCTACAAGTTCTCCTAGACCTACATTTAATATTTAGGAAAACAGACATTGCTAAGGTACAAACACATCTTCAGAAACACACTGCAGGTTGTAAGCTTTACTGTAGGACCTTTTTGAGAGAGAAAAGACACTATGAGTAATTCAGAATTATTTTAATGCCTATTTCCTACTTGTTTAGCAGATTAAGTATATTAAAATTCAGTGTGTAATAAATTAGACTCAACACATCAGAACTGGAGTTTCTTTGTGACATAATACAAAACTGAATCAAACACACAGGAAAACATGTCAACCATTCTCTTGTGCATCCTTCTACTGATACTTCACTTTTATAATTCTTCTCTCTTCTTAACAACAGTGAAACGTGCACTTTCTCATAATCCAAGTAATGCAGAAATGTGCACCCCACATGAAACTGCTAACTGCATTTCAAAGACCAATCTCCCCATACCTTATACTACTGAAAAGAATACTTTACCTGTATTAACAAGAGCACTGCTGTTGTAGAGGGTACCAAGATGTGGTCCAGACAGAGACAGGAAGGTATGAAGTTTGTTGAGGTAATACTTAAATCGAGGTCTCGTAAGCACTGAACGGATTATTAAATTACCCAGCGAGTGTCCAATAAAGCTGTTTAAAAAGAAAAAAAACACAGAATTTGATGGCAATCTTTTTTTTTTTCTCTTAAACAGAGAAAAAATAAAACTGGTGTCATAAAATGCTGAAAGAGCACAGGAAAAACATTAATGAAAAGTTTCCATTCAGAAGCCTGTATTTTAGGTCACACAGAAAATAGTTTGTCCGTTATCTCCCTAGCTGCACAAATTCGTTACAAACATGTTCTGAACTCCGCCAGAATTATTTTATACATCACTTTTGAAAAGCTAGTGAAAAGCAACTATCCTTCCACCAGCATCTCCCACCCAAAACCAAAATTATTTCTGGTTATATTTCCCTTAGCACCAAGTATTCAGAAAATATTTGATGAGCTGTGCATGACTGAATGAATCACTATATTGGCATGAGATGGCCTTCAGTATTACAAATGCTGAGAGTTACTGAAACAACCCAGTGGAGAAGGATTCTCAAGGTAGTCCTACAAGGGGGAAAACTATCACTTAACTGCACCTGATTGTTTTAAAAGAGAAGCAACACCTCAAATCTGCTTAGCTGTTGGGCCAAAATAAGTGATTATCAGGTGAGCAAGGCAATTGAAGAATATCTGTCTGCCAGGAGAACATTATATTAGTTGTTCCCCTGGCTAAGCGAGTTAGGGGAAAGATGGATGGGACTCTCTAGATTCCTGTACGCAAGATTAATTATCACTTGATCTGAGGTGTGTACTGTCATACCCCCAAGTCTGTATAGAGCGTTTCTTTAGAAGGGACACTACAAAATCAAGCAATTCTCATTACTGTGCTGTTACGCCTACAGATCGCCGCTGAAGTAAGGACCACACCCTCCTAGGCGCTGACTTACAGAGGATATGGTAGAGACAAGACTCACAAAATTAGAAGGAAAAAGTGCCTCCCTGTTTTACAAAGGCAATCTCAGGACATGGGGAGAACAGACAACCATCCAAAAATATACAGCAGAACTATCGTGGCTGGATCATATACATGCCACAACGTTACACCCATAAAATCATCCTTCCCGTTTGCTCTGTATCGCTACATTCATCAACAAAAATAGGTAAAACAAAGCCACCAGTAACATCTGTGTAAAATACAGTGCCACAAAAATCACTTGACTGTTTAATTGCTTCCCATGCAAGAATGATTGACTCTGATTTAAATACAGCTAAATGAAAAAATTCAAACATTTAGATTATAGATTATATGGCAGGGCCACTCCTGAACTCCTCAACTCTGACATAATTATACACTTCTGTGACACAACAGGCTATTTGCTCCTTTCCAATACATAGTTTAAGCATATACACATACTCTTCTCATTCGCTTTTACTACTAAATTTCCAAAATTGCTGCAATATCAGAAAGTCTTTGCCGCAGCTTGCCATGTTTGCCTAACTAATTTAGAAATGAAATTGTGCTGCCAGCACAACAGCCGTGCATTTGCAAAACAAAATACTGAGCTGCTGACTCTCTTGAATACTAAAATTTAAAACCATTCTCTCAGAACACATCATAAAATCCATACAAGAAAAACAAAACCATAGGTTTCCTTAGGAACAAGAAAATGTCCACAGAAATTGAGTTTGTCCTGAAGGTGACCTGCATCACACAAGTGTTCTTGAATAAAAGAGATTATTTTCTGAAGAAGATCTGACCATTGGCCAAGATGTTCTCTTGACAGTTCATCCACTATTAATTAAACATGACAAAAGGATGAGAAACTCTTATATTGTGCCATAACAAAGGCTAATTTCATCACGGGAAAAAACAGTGATCCATCAATCAATCTTATCATCCTCAAGAATACGGGCATACTTGAACCGAAACTTCAGAAACATGAAAGATCCATTTGAGGAAAAAAAGGTGCTCACAACTAGCTATGTGAAGGTACCTCAAAGATCAACGCTTGCCCTTAATTTGTAAAGACTTACGCAAAATAACAAAGGTTACAGAAAGGTATTATGTTTAAACTCAGATGTTTAGGTGCACAGGTAATAGGCCTTTAATATTATTTTCTAATAGGAAATGTTTAAGGATTTGCTTAAAAAGGAAAAGGGAGGAAAAGGAAAACCCTTCAAAAACAGTTTTGAAAGTGTAAGACAAAAATGTAACCCATCCATTTCGGATACATGGAACTATGGGATGCTCTGCAAAACCAACACGTTTGACCAGTAGGTGGCAACATGACCATCTCTTGAACACAAGATACACTAACACACTGAAGTAACAGAATTACACCGCAGTATTTATATGCGCTTTGTGGTGCAAGTCTACCAATTCACATCATACTGGAAAATTAGACACTGTAAACTTGCGTTATTCTGTGCTAACAAACAAAAAATCCTGTCCAACTGTAAAAATTCATGGAAGAAAAATAATCCATCAAAAGTTATAATCAAAAAGGTGATGAAACAATGAACAGATGCTTTAAGATATGCATAGCATGAAAAATTGCTGTCTTTATTTGTGAGCCAATGTTACTTAGGGAAGAGGTTGACAAGCTGAATAATCCAACTGAGGTGAAAGTCCAGTACAGGTCATCAGAAATTTATCTAAGACCTGACATAAGGAAAACGGTTTCTGGAACTACACTCTAAGAGCATCGGGTTTATTTCCCAGCGACGTAATGATGTGGCAAGGCTTCCATCCTCAGATACTCAAAACCTTAACAGGTATGACTGAGCAATTTGACTGACTTCAAAGTTGCATTCATTTTGGCGGTGGCACTAGTCCGAGTGCGTAACTGGTCCAGGTGATCTCCAGAGGTCCCCTCAACCTGGAGTATTCTGTGACTCTTTACCAGATAGTTGTTTTATAAGACAATTGCTGTTGGTCTGCACCAAGCTTCCAGGTCATGCTTGCTACACACTTGTAGTGAGCACACAGATTTTGTTCAGAGATGAACGCACACGTTGGGCAGTGTCCTGGTGCAGTAACTGGTATTGGCTTTGGTAGTACCAAAAATGTTGGTTCACTGAAGCGGACACGGTAGTGTGGCTCTGGGTTCTGATGGTACAGGGAATGCCTTTTCTTATCTCACTGTAAGGATGTAGCAAATACATAGGGGTTAGCCATTATTTGGAGGCACGAGGCCTTGCATTGACCTGACAGTGCAGTATCTCAAAACCTCCCTTGACTTGTCTTGGTCTGAACAGATTTTAGCTTGTTTTAGCTGTGACAACAATTGTCTGGCAGTGAACAAGTGAATCCTACAGTTGCTTTAGTTCCACTGTACTTTCTGTTAGTAAGAATTCTCTGTGGCTTGAGCTGTGTATCACTAGAATAAAGTGCGGTGTGGAAGACTGCAGACCGAGGTGAGCTCCCCAGTGGTCTATTAATGGTCACTGCAGAAGCACCATCTTCCAACTGGGGACAGAAAGGCTGTACTAGGGATAATGGAACATGTGGGAAATAAATCCAGACAGACTCAAGGCCAAGGAGGCAGAGACCCCCACTGTGAACAGCATTCTCCTTACTTTGAAGCCTCAGGATGCTGGTGCCCCACTGCTCAAGGAAGACAGAAACCATCAATCTTAGGACCCAGACAGCTGCTGGAAGGGGAGCCTACCACCTGAGGAAAGATACTAGAAGTTTCTGTATAACAGCTTTAGCCATATTAGTAATGGGACTTTTCTGCTGTAATTTGGACTATGAATTCAAGCAGTGCTGTAACCAGACTAACAGTGTTTTTTTCCTGAATTTTTATGAGATTGTCGCACTAACAATAACTCTTAGCTCTGTGTAAGAAGTGTGTTCCCTTTTGCCCGTAACAAGACTTAGAATGTAAAAGAGGGACTGAACAGGTATTCCTGACACACAGTGCTGTTGGCTTTTTTGACATCCAGAATCATCATAGGTCTGGAGACTGCTTTCTAATTTGACTTTAATTGAGCAGCACTTGTACAGAGAACACCTCCTTTGGTAGACGGGGAGATTTTATGAGGAGAATCTAGCATGATTCAGGAAAGCATGGTTAAACTGGCACAAAGTCCACTTTCTCCATAGCGAGATGGCCAAAACAAGGTATGGACGCATCAGTTGTTTGAACAAAGGATTTCTCAGTAGTACTTTCCTGGGCTTTCTGGGTCATCCCTTCAAGGAACTGCACACAAGCACACCTCCTTCTGAAAGCTCTCTTATGTAGCTACCAGGAAACATCTGCAGGGTTTGCCCGTAAGTTTAAATTTCTCATAAGAAAGGGTAAAGTTGAGAGACAGAGACTGCTGCTTTGGCAGGACTGCTTCCTTTGAAAAGGAAATTAAAATAAAAACCTTTAATTTCCTTTTTCTTTCAAGTGACAAGTAATAAAAATGAAAACATATTTACAAATTGAAAATCTTATGAAAGAAGCAAACCAAAAGCAAAGGAGAATTCAGTTCTCAGGTACGAACAACAAGAAGGTAACTGGGTAGGTTTGCTCATTGCAGCCTTCAAACCACAGCGTGAGAGAGAAGATGTCAGCCTGCGCTTCTGGGTTACAGAACTCTCCTCCCCCGCACCGAGCGTGCTGATGTGCGGCCTGTGTACACAAATACAATCACACAGTGCTTTTTTTTTTTTTTTTAAATCATCGATGTAGACAAAATGAACCGTGTCAAATCTTGTCCATCTCAAAACAGAAAAAGTGAGATTATGTTTAAACACGGCAAGTGTTTTCTCTAGCTGAACGAGGCCTACTAAACGCACGAGTATGCAGAAGCTTGTAGGAAATTCATGGGACTGGCAAGTCAAAAAACATTCCAGGTGTATAGCTTGAGGATGCCTAAACAAATGGATGAAGTCAGGCTTGAATTTGCTCCTTTCATCTATCAATGAGCTAACTCCAGCAACACAGCTGTGTCAGTAAGACAGTCTGCCTGAACAGCATATCCTACCTGGAGAAAATAAATGGAATGGGGATTCCCTGGAAGTAACTGAAAAAGGAAACAGGAATACATAGATTGGATGAGCCTTCTATTAAGATGAAAAACATGTTTTTTGGCAGATGAAATAATCAGAAAACATCAAAATGAAGAAATATTTTTTTCATGCAGCTGCCCTTCGACATCACAGATAAGATGGAATTTCCCTGTAGGAATGACAAGGTAGACAGTCTGCTACTTCATACTTGGTGAGGAGACTATTAAATCAGAAGAAAGCTAGCTTTATCTTGACATAGCGCTATTTACAGTTTCCTTTGACTTTCTCAAAATATTATCTCTTTTTCTGCAGATCCCTACTATGCAGGATCTGAGGAAGCACAGACAGCAGTTCGTTAAATGTAATGCTTAACTCTGCCCTAAAACCGCCAGTTGTAAGACTGAGCTTGCAACTCCTTTCAGCCGGGAATTCCCTCTCTCTCCTTTGTCCTTCTTTCCCCTACTCCCCCCCACCCCGAATTTCTCTTTCCCACCTCTTTCGGCCCGCTCCTGAGCATCACAGTTCAGAAAAACACAGGGCTCTAATTTTAAATTTACTTCCAGAAATAGTATAGAACAGAGATTACCTGATTTTTGAAAGGGTTAGATTATAAATTTGTATATACTGTATAATTTCATCTAAAAGGCGATCTGTCATGGAATCAAAATCAGCAAAGGTATCATTCTGTAAAATAAAAGAAATAAAAAAGAACAACTGTATCTTCTAACGCAGCAATATGCATTCTGCATTCAGTCTGAATTCTTATTCTCCAGTGTTTTGATCAACAGCACACAAACAAAAGCATCCAGATTAACTTTGAATACAAACACTACAGCTAGTTATAATTTTTCAAGGGGGTTTTTTGTAACATGGAATAAAGTGATACACATTTTACTGTAAGTCTACTTTCCTCTAACACACCAAAACAAATCTTAATATGACACAGCCAGCCTTACTTCTAAGCCTTCCCCCACGCGTAATCTTATCTGTAGTGAAACAGAGAACCAAACTGCATATTCAGAACTAAATCACACTGCTCAGGAAACAGAAATGAAACAATTACTGCAACAGTAAAAAAAGGGCCTACATTACTACTGTTTATTCAGAACAAAACAAACCCTTAAAACCTTATTCCCAGTTTACAGCTGATTCTCAACAACCATTAGCAGTAAGAAATTAAAAGAGGTAGGCAAAGGCTGCCTGAAACTTCACAATGCAAGTTCCAAAGGATCTGTCCAAAAACATGCAGTGTTCAACATACTGATACATGATCTGGGAAAGGGAGGGAGGAGAATAATGAGAGGTCAGAGTTTGGAGACAAAACCAAATATCCAGGATAGTCAAATCTAGAACCAACCACAATTTCAGAAGAATCGCACAGTACTGCATGCCTGGGTGATAAAACGGCAGGAATGCAAAATAATGTTACATAGGGAAAAACAGCCCTAAACATATATACGCAAGCAATGATCTATGCACCTGTGTTCCATATATAATCAGCTATGTTAGGAAAGAACAGAAAATATCAATACAGCACTTTATAAGTCGGTAGTGCACAAGCATCTTAAATGCCCTGTATAGTTCTGATCATCCTATGCTAAATGAGAAAAAGTGGGAAAGTGGGCAGGGAAGAATACCATGGATGACCAGAAACTGTTTCACATGTGATCCTGAGAAATACTGAATGGGCTAAGTCTCTTCAGTTGCCTCCTGAGGGAGAAATTATACTTGTTTATAAAATACTTAATTACTGAAATGGAAAATGGGGAATGATTATTGACTTTTTTTCCCCCTCCAAACCAAGCTGTAGGGGCATTTGTTTCAATTTCCTTTTTTGCAACTGAATTAGTAATGTATGTGAATCACAGAATCAATTTCAACTGTATGCTGTGGGAACCGGAATTAAAACATTCAAAAAGAATTGGCCAATATTAAGGAGAAAAGTCTGTCAGTAGCTATTAGGCTCAGTGGTCTCAATGGAATTCCCAAATCAGAAAGTTTCAGAACTGCTGACTGCCAAAAACTATAGGGCTAGAGAACAGAAAGCATGGCTTGGTGCCTGTCCAGCCTGTTTCGCAAAGCATCCCAGCAGCTATTGCCAGAAAAAAGCTACTGCACTAAATGAACTTTCTGTTTGAGCCATTGAAGAGACGCTTTGTTCTGAAGTATGTCTAATACAATATGTAACAAACACACACACAAAATTAAAATTGGTCTCCTGTGCTTTGCAAGGTCTACTTCATCTGAAAATAGTAAAATTCATGAAAGTTTAACATAAGAGGTAACTTGATACTGGTTCAGTGCCATGATGTGGATCTTACAGTACACTGACAAAAGAACAAGAGATGGGTATTTTGTATTTCTCAGATCCTGTGAAATAACAAATCTCCCTCGTTGCCACACCAGTTTTCACTATCACCATTTTCACCATTAGTATCAAGGGTATTTTATCTACAATCCTAACTGATTAAGGTGAGAACTTAGGAGATGTCAGTATACACAACAAAATGGGAACAAAAAATGTTACTCCTTAAATATTTACCTTCAATATCATGCTTGAACACAAGCCACACATCAAATAATGGATTCCATGAGAATACAATAAGAATATACAGAATGTGGTAAACTGCAACACAGTAGTGCCATTAAATAAACACGTCTGAAGATGTAAACTGTTCATTGCTTTATGAAAATTCTTTTTTGTGTTGGCAAATACCTGATTCCTTTCGGACATAAGGAAATCTGTTCTCCCTCCAGGTAGCCCTAGCTCAATGTAAGTCTTCACTAATCTTAGATCTGCGCTGTTACCTTAAAAGGAAAAACAATCAAGAGTTAGATACTGCAAAGCTAACTTGCAATAAAAGCACTTAGAATACCGGAATGAACCTACTGCACAACTTTATATTTAAACGCAACTAAGTATATTCTCAGCCCTAATCAAAATTCAGTAAGACTCAGGAAGATAAACTGCAATGCCAAATTTAGTGACAAAACAGCCTATAAAAACGAGATGCAATGCAGACACCGGTTTTAAAAAGCAAGGATTTAAGAAGTCATGTTTGGCTTTGTCTTCGCGTCCAACAGATACATAGCACTGTAATGCTGCATTCTTGAAAACCTAATTAACTCTGATGAAAAACAAGTAAAGAACTCAGAGCTAGCTTAAAGAATTCAGTGAAGGAGCAAGGAGTAAGGGCAAGTCGTAAACATTCTCACAGAATAAAAAGGCAGAGTGTACTGTCAGCAGATAAAGATGCATTTAGACTGGTACCCAAGACAATAAATGCTAAAGTTGAACTAGCATCCTGAAGATTTCTCTATATCAATTAGCATGTATGCTCTTGAGTACCCTTTCTGCCTTAATTAGAGAACAAGATTTTTATTTAAATCTGTTATTAATAGGAAAGAACTTGTATGAACTCGCTGTTTCATAGGAAAATTCTAACTAAGTGGATTGTTCTACGGCTTCAAAGACATGTTTTTTAAACAGCAGTTTTCTTGGCCAAGTTAGCTTTTGTGTCGGTTCTAGGCACACAACAGCACTCGAGCATCTGCAGTAGTAAGAAGGAATACTTCTGAGTTCCGTTTTAAAGGCACTTAACAAAGGATGCTTTCTGCCCAGAGGAAGAAATAAAAGCTATTCTGGTTTTTTTTATGTTTGTTTGTGTTTTTTTTAAACTTAAGAATTTGAAAAATAAACAAGAAGGCCATGCAGTCCAACACTGTACCTGTTGCCCTCTTGTGTTTCCTTACATTGTTACTTTCAGAAGTTTCTCAAAAAAAAAGACAAAAACATCGACAGCGGAAAGCTAGGACTATCTTAACTAGAGGGGATATTATTTCTTAATATGCACATATGCTTTGAACTAAAAGCAGGTGAATACATTCAGGCTATTTAAACTTTTTCCATATTCAAAACCCAACTGGGTTGGGTCCTGGGCAACCTGCTATGGGTGACCCTGCTTTGAGCAGGGCAACTCCCCTAGTTGCCAACTTCCCCTAGACTAGACAATCTCCAGAGTTCCCTTCCAAGCTCAACCACTCTGTGACTCAGTAATCTAATCTTCTAAAACCTTATAAATACTATACTTTATTTTTCCTAATAAGATACATATATTTTATTTTCCTTGACAATGTAACATCACAAATTCTAGAAAAAACTGTTTTGTTAGTAACTCCATTCTATTACCATGACACAGATGTAACAGACAATTAATCTGTATGACATAAAAAATTGGAAGATGTACCTAACATGAACTATGGCATGTGTTTATGTGCATGAAAGTTTTACTGAAAACAAATGTTACAGAAAATTCTTAATTTAAACAATTCTATGGAACACATTGTCACATGTAGCAACACAACATCAGATTTCCATTTCCCTGCAGTGAACCTATTTCAGAAGCACTCAGTTCAGAGTTCAAACGACAAAAGCTAAGCCTGACCGGTAACCTGAACTGCTATCTCATTCAGTATCACATTTCCCAGCGTACCATCTAGGCCGTGGACACAGACTATAAGATGTATTCCTTCTTCTGAACAGTCATCCTCTTCCATACTGAAATAAGGTATTGAAGAAGCCAGTTTGAAAACATCACTGTACATAAATCCAGGAAGTTTGAGTTGCCTCAATTCTTCTTTAGCCTGTAGGAAACTGGAATGAAATTGCATTTATGACAAAACAACATTTACTATTGCCAGACAAATGCAGGGTCTCCTAGGGTACGGTTTTCTACTTTTTACTTTGTCTTCTATGTAATTAATATGAAGGAAAACATATTTATCAAATTACTATCTTCACAAAAAAAAAAAAAAAGCCAGATCCTCAAAATACTTTTAATTGCAGCTTCCTACAGCTCCTCTTCCTCCGTAACAAAATCCATACCCCAAACTCTACTCTCTTCTCTCCTTTGAACATCTCTGTAAACTCTGAAGTATTTCTGAAACCACTGAAGATTCTGGGTTAGTTCTGGTCTTGAGCAAGAAACAGCTGTTTACATACAGTAACAAAATTACAGGAATTATAATTAATCAGACGTTAAGGTAAAGATTTCCACTGACTTTTGATCTTTCTTACCACACTTAAAACCTATTTCCTAGGTCAGCAGAGAGCTAGAGCCAGAGCTGCAACTGCTCAACAGAAAGTCCCTCTGGTAGGATGTGTAACTGATACTTGCTTCAGACAAGGTGAGATCCAGACCTCTGATCCTTTAGATATTATATGAAGGCATAGACTCTATGGTTTCCTACAGCAGAGCTCCCCATGCTAGGGGTTGTGTTCATCCCTTTCTTCCCCTTCCCCTAGTTTTTTCTGTAGGACCTCCCTACCTAATTAACTGCGTATCAGTTTCCCTGCAGCACTTCAAGCTTTATGCTTTCTCATGCTTCTTTCTCCCTTTAATCTGTCTGTTCTGCGTGCTCCCTCAAAGCGTCGTGCTATACCCCATCCTCTTTCACCTGCTCACTGTTTTCCTCCCATTCTACTTTCTGGTCTCTGTTTTCCCAGCTTTATCTTTAGGTCATTCTTCACTAACTGGCAAGAGCAAATCTCAGTGAAGTCAGCCTAAACAGAAACCACTGCAGGCAGTTGGTCTTATCACTCTGCAGCAGAAGTTACTTAATTGTACTCAAGGCGTGTTTTCTGAACTGAACTTACCGAGGTTGGTTTGCTACAGAGCAGACCATGGCCTCTGGAATCGCAGTTATCCCATGCTCCGGGAAACTGCTTTCCCCAAGGCCAAGTCCTTGATTTTACTGAGAGTTCCCTCTTTCTTTTATTGTTACAGAACACCCTACATTGCCTCTGCTTTTCATCCCTCCCATTCCATGCCAGTGCTCACTCTCCAGAAAAGTTACTTTTCTGTCCACTTTCAACCTGTCTTTCTCCATCACTGCTCAATCCTCCCTCCTGTTTTCAGCTGCTTACCACAAACTATCTGGTCTTTTATCTCTTCTGCCTGCTTAGCATCCTCCTTGTTTCTAACTCTCTTCTAAGCTTTCTTCTTTCTTTTTCTTTTACTTCCAAAAGAACACATTAAGCTGCTGCTTACCATGGTCATTTAGCAGCCAGGGGTTATCAGGGAAACTCCTACGTTTACAGCAAGAGGAGGTGCAATATGGGATCCCAGACGTTCCTTTAAATTTGGCTTTCCTGGTATCCAAACTGTAGTGTAATTTAGAGTGTTACGGTCTTGCAGGTGTTGCATTTTGGATATTTTAAGATTGAAAAATAAGGCCATCACCTTGGCTAGCACTGCATATTTGCTTCACTTAACTAAATAGCTGGAGAACCACTTACAGAATGGTTTTGTTTTCATGTCTTTAAACTCCAATCACATTTTTCTATGCTTCCTATTTTAACAGCTTCCATTTCATAAACCACCATTTTATGCTCAGTAAACATTACAGTATCACTTTTCAGCTGATTTTTTTTTAAGGAACATATCAGAGAAACAGTCAAACAAACAAAATCATGTTTGCTTGAAGTCTGTCAAACCACATGAAATTACGAGATCACTGAGAGAAGGAATTCAGTGCTAACACAATTTCTATCTGAACATCTAAAACGTGGTGTTCCTTGAGTGTGCTCAAGCCACAGTCCTGGGGGCACTCTGCAGCCCAACCACACTTCTTTCCCCCTTCTATACTATGTTAACACCATTTCTAAAAGTAAAAAACTTTATTTTAAAACAATCACTTACGCCAACATTTGAGGTTTTGGGGAGCTTTCATACCAGGAGACAGACGCAGCTGAGCTGTAGGATGTGCTGCCTGGCTGCTGTGTAATTGCATCAGATTTATTCCTTGAAGAACAGATAACATTGCAAGGAGAGTCTCTCAGAGAAGAAGGAAAAGACAGACACCCAGGAGTGCAGACAGGAGGCACAGTCACGCCATCTCGCAGATGCCCACTATCAATCCTTTCAGATCTCAGGGCTCTCTCTTCTGCTGAGCTGTGATCCTGGTATGCACTGGAAGCTCCATCTAATATGCTATAGTCTGTTTCTTCGTAATACCCGTTTTCAATCATTTCTTGATCCTCCTCTTCTTCTTCGTCTTGTTGGGAAGAACAAATTATTGGTTTTTCATATGTTTCCTTTTGAGGGCTAACAGGATTGCTGTTGTCCATAGGCCAAATATCTGAAATATCTGTGCTACTTCGAGAGCCAAAATAGTTTTCAACAAGCCCTTGCTTTACCATGTCAGTACTACTAGTTGGAGAAGGATTATCCATACCAGTTTCACTTTTATCTACTGATGGTTCTTCAGTTGTCTCCTTTAGTTCTGAAGGCTCGTTATGTTTTCCTTCACTCTTTTTTTCAACCTCATACACTGCATTTACAGATGAAGAACCTGAAACAACAGATGGCTCACCTGTGCAAGGAATTTCCAAACACAATTTAACTGTTTGTTCCGTAGTGTTAAGATGCCTTTCGAGGTCCTGAGAGTCCTTGCAGGTTGTGCCAAGGTCTGCCTGCGGGCTGTAACTTTCGGCATCAGTAGACGCAACCTCATCTGAAACAACCAAGTGTAAAAGATCTTTTGTTCCTGAGAGTGAGGAATGTATAGACAGGGGTTTGTTATCCAAGTGCCCTGAAAGTTCAACACACTGTTGCTGCAAATTGGTGTTTGCTTTTTTGCTGTCATCGCATTTTGGCAAGTCAATTGCTCCAAGATCCAATACTGTTTTACTGTCACTTAGTTGGCATTCAGGTACAATAGATATCTTTGAATTCTCATCAGGTGACAGCTCATCATCATCGGAAGGCAGAGAATTTATGGATGTCAGGGATGACTGTATTTCACTTACAGCGCTGGTACTCTCAGTGCAATGGCTTTCTATTGCATTTTTTATAGCACAGTCTGGTTTTAGTAACAGCTGAGGAAATATTCTCTCACCGTTGTATGCACTTTGCCCTTGAACATTTTCAAAAACCTGATCAGGGTTGGGGTGAGTTGCAAAAGAACTTGGTTCACTTTCTACACCTGAATCTGAAAACCTAGAAGAGGCGTATGTCACGCTAACATCTGGTAATTTAGTCATGTCTCCACTTGCAGAAAGCTGACTTTCTTTTGTAGAAAGAGTAGGCTGATTATTTTTCATTTTTGTCAGGATGTCACTAGTATGTCTGAAGTTTCTTTCATGGACATTATCTTTTTCAAGCACTGGTTCCTGTTCTCCTGAATTCAATGTATTTCCAGATTCCAAAGACTGAACATTGGGTGTCTGCAAATTCTCTCCTTGCACTCCATCTTGCGGAAACTCAGCCCATGATCCAATGTGAACAGTTACTTTCTCCCCTTCATAGGGATTCTTATTACTTGGTTTGACCTCAATTGTCCTGACTCCTGAGGAAGCTGGCTGACCTCCATGACAACCTTCAAGTGTACCTCTGGGTTGTAGAGCACTATCTGTTTGTATAGTTCCAGAATCGGTGTGGGAGATAGTAAGTCTACCAAAAATAGCCACGTTTTCACAGTGCACAGGGCTACCCGGACCTGGTTGGACACCCTCAATCCTGGCAGCCTTTTCCTCAGTTCCAGATGGCGAAAGTGGAAGTTCTCTTTGACTTACTTGCCTGGTGCAGGTCTTCGTATCACAAGGAAATCCACCTAATGTAGGGTCCAGCCCTTCATTAGCATTGCATGAAGGCCTGCCTTCTGAGCTTCTAGAGGCATCTTCCAGTGCTGCACTTTTCAAACATTTGTATCCTACTAAGACCACAGAGTCCTTAGAGTTTTGTTTCACAACTTTCTTTGTGTTTTCAGGTTTCATTGTTTTCATGAGCTTAGTAACCTTAACTTTGGATTTATTTGCATCTTCATTTTTTCCTTTGAAAGTTTTCGTTAGCATCTTCTCACTGTCTGAATGCCAAAGGTTGGAGGCACCTGCAGGTCTTATTTTTAGTTCCGGGCTAGTAAAACCAGCTACGAAACCTTCTTCAGCTTCAAATTTATCCAGTTTATTGGATTCTGACCTTGGAAGACTCTGAACTACCAACCAGGGTACATCCAGATCTTTCAGCAAAAAAAGCGAGGGGGAAAAGAAATAAGAAAAAGGATTACACCAAGACTATGCTAACTGACGCAATAATATAAACCCTAGTAATTACAGAACTTTACACGTTCTCAAAACTCAAACTACAGAAACATTTCTTAACAAATAAATGTACTCCTTTAAAGCCAACAAGATATGTAAAGAAAAATACTCAGGCATAAATTTTGCTCATTTTTTTTCAAAAAAGAAAAGAAAACTGCACGGGGAGGTGTATTTACCTTCAGTAATTGAATCTAAGTATCGGTCTTCAAAGATTATAGGCAAGGAGTTCATATCTCCATCTAGCTCACTGCATTCAACAGGGAGGGGCGGAAGAGAACTGCAGAAGGAAGTGTTTTTGATAGCTGCACACATCTGTAGATGACTCTGAGCACTGAAAAAAAGTCCTACATGAAAAAATAGAACTATTTCTTTTTACATTAGCAGAAATTAGCAGTAGCTTAATTCACTTTTGTACAAGCTTTTCTACTAAGTAGTTATTTGATAGCTTTAATAGTTATTTAATAACTTCTTATATAATCTTCATTTAAAAGCTTCGAATCGGTATTTAGAATATGTTTCTTTTGAACTTGTTATGTAAGTGTTTTTGCAAGACAGTACTTCTACACAACATGAGCTATAGAATGACAGTACTACATGCTACATACTGTGCACTTCAAAAGGCAGTTACTCACTGTAGTTCTTGATAGGCAAGGGCAGCTTGCCTAGGATGCTCAAGACAAAAGAATGCTTCTGCAAATCTGCGCACCTGCAAGATCCAAATAAAGTTAAGAGTTTATTTTATATTACATACAATTTTTGAAAATCCACCAGCACTCCTACACGGCAATATTACTAACTTGTAGGTATTATATAGACAGTTACTTTTAAAGAAACGTTCAGCCTAAGCTGGGGGGAAGAGGATGCCACAGACAAGCCTAGCAACTGAAATGAGAACTTTAAATTTGTGCACTGGATGACTAGGAGGAATTACATTAGATTCAACTGCCTGCTGAACACTTGATTACCAAGAAATTGATTATCCAAATCAGCCTCACCTGAAACAATAACACACAAAAATACTGGGACATTTCAATGAGAAGCAATGAAATGACTGTTTGATGGACACTTCTAAATGTGCTTGAGGAGCACCTTCAGAAGGAGAAACCCATGAGATATTCTGCAGTCTCAAAATAGAGGTATGTATTTCAAACTTTCTATGAATACTGTCTAGCCCACAGTAAACTACTGTGAAAATATCTTCTGTTTGTAAAGATTTTGGCTATAAATGACGAAGACAATAACAAGCTAATTACAAGCACTGTATTCAGGACTTAATTGTATGCCTGAAGTCAATAAGCTATACAATACTAAAATGGCATTTTATAACAAAGTGGAGCATATTTTTTATCATAAAATTATATACTGTGGAAACAGAGTGTGAATTATACAGCAATTTACTACGAATAAAAACATCATCAATGTATTGAAGATGCAGTATCTAGAAACCTCGAAGTTAAGGTTTTTCAAGATATTTCTCACATTTCTACTATTACATAAAAAAATTAATTCAATCTAGATGCATTTTTTGAATTTTTATTTTTGCAACTGCCCAATTATCTTCATCAAAAAAGAAAAAAAGTAATTCCACGCAGTATGACAGTATCTTGTTTGATGTAACAAGACATACACAAAAGAGAATGGGCTGTACAATGGCTGTTGCCAACTGCTTGTGCATTAACTTGAGCATAACCATCAATTTGCTTATATCAATTAAAACAAAATTTCTATCCCACTTAGAGAATCGCATATATATCTAGCCTACTTTATCCACCATTTATTTACCAACCACTGCCTGGCCCCTTACTCCTTTATTTTCTCAATATACTCTGAATCTTCCTCTTAAGTTATCCAATTTTCCAAACAGGCCGTGAGAGTTTGCAGTGCATCTGGTGGAGCATCAGACCTAGTTCAGTTCCCTCAGTTCTTTCACTTCACTCAGAGCTGCAGCCAGCATCCGTGTCCATCCCGAGCACAGACATGACACTAGGAAAATCCCACGCATTAACGGGCAAACATCAGAATTTGAGGACCACATTAACTTCTGTTCAGAGATAAGCACTTGCAGGGGAGTCAGTTTTCCCTCCTGATACACTGCCCAGTATACTGTTAGAGAGTACTGTTTGGATGTCTGCAGCTTCTACTTTTGCCTCTTTTTTTCTTTTAATAGAAGAAAAACTCGGAGAAAATTGTTCCAAGGTCCTTAATAAAAGAAACCATCCTCAAACCACGAATATTAAACCCCCAATCTCTAACCTGCACCAGCAGCTGAAAGTCCTGTCCCAGCCTCCCAGAATGAAATTTACTGCATTATATCAAATTAATCTCAGCGATAACATAATCTGTGAATAGTCATGAAAAACGTTTTGAAGTAAAAAGAAAACACTAAACTCGCTACTTTCTTGTAAATCTAACTTCTACTCTCAACAGGAACCAGACACCCACACAAAAGACATACCTGGAAATTACATTAGGAGTTTATGTATGCACATGTGGGATGAGAAAGGGTGTTCCTAAGGACTCCTCTGCGTTTTCCCAGCTAACTTCTCTAAACAGACATCCACCTTCCAAATGCATGATTCTGTCAGAGCTAATCCCCAACCCTTCTCCCAGCAAGGAAGAAGATTGTTATACAATAGACTTAGAGACAACAATTCTACAGGTTAAAAACTAGATTTTAGAACAACTGATCATGAAGAGTGGATTGGTTACTGTCCTAAACTAAGCAATTTAAAGATGAATTAAAGATGCTAATCAATCAGGTAACAGGAAATAAAACAGTAACAGGAGTATTGCCCAATTAGTAGATGTCTGTGGTTCAAGTCAAGAAAAGAGCACAAAGCTGTTTCCCAGGAGGCAAGCAAGGTGGTTTCCCCTTTAGATACGAGCAGTTATTTTACCACATAAAGGAACTGGGGTTATACAGAGACTAGATCTTTAGAATTCTGCCATTCTCTCAAACAGAAGGTGGTGGCTAATTTTTGTTTGCAATAAATCCCATTCATAATTGTTTTAGTAATTCCAGTACTTTTGAAGAAAATCTGATTACCAGCTGCAGAGCTTTTAGCATAATAGCAACAGTATAAAACTAGTTTAAAGCGAGCTCCAAAAGCCCACATAAATCAACATTAAGGAGAGGAAAAAACCCAATCAACAGTAGTTTCCTATGTTTAACCAGTGCTTAACTTATGGAAGGATGGAGGCATTTGCTAGGATGCTGTGGAACGGGCTCTGCAGAACCAGAACTACCACCAGCTGGTGCTGGTGACTCAGGTGCTACCCACTTGGGCTGACTCCACAATGACTCCACAGGAGGAAACTGTGTCTGCTACTCTTAGTCCCTACAGCCTTCCCAAAATTATGACTTTTATGGTCCTCCCAATGTAAAAAGGAGGAAAAATCGGATAGAAAAGCTGTTGTGGAATAGAGTATCATAGAACCATGGAATCTTTAAGGTTGGAAAAGACCTCTAAGATCATCAAGTCCAACCATAAATGCAATACCACAATACCTACTAAACCAGGTCCCAAAGTGCCATGTCTACGTGCTTTCTGAACACCTCCAGGGATGGTGACTCCACCAATTCCCTGGAGAGCCTGTTCTAATGCCTGACCACCCTTTCAGTGAAGAAATTTTTCGTAATATTGAACCTAAAACTCCCCTAAAGCAATTTGAGGCTGTTTCTTGTCCTATCACCTGTTGCTTGGGAGAAAGAGATCGATACCTACCTTGCTACAACCTCCTTTCAGATAGTTGTAGAGATAAGGTCTCCCCTCAGCCTCCTCTTCTGCAAACTAAACTACCCCAGCTCCCTCAGCTGCTCCTCATAAGACTTGTGCTCCAGATCCTTCACCAGCTTTGTTACCCTTCTCTGGACATGCTCCAGCACCTCAAAGTTCTTCTTACAGTGAGACGTCTGTCTTGCAGTGAGTGTATACTGAGTCTCTGCACATTTACGAGCAGCAGTATGAGATCTTAATTCTCAGTTCTCATTATTTTAGGATTAATCAAATTGAAGGAAATAATTTTGGGAGAGCACATTCAGACCTACCAGAAGATGTCACTATGGAACAAACAGGCAAAGTAGTTTAGTGGGAAAGTCTTTTGTAATATAAAGTAACGTACTCTAAGCAGTTTATTTCAATAAACACAGATGCAAACCTTGCCAGAGTGACAATGTAGTTGATGAATGTTCTAGTATATCAAAAGTGCTCCTGATTTTTTAAGGTAGTACTTAATATTCAAAGTATTTGAAAATAGGTAAGTACTTAATTACTCAAGTAAAATAAATAAAATTATAAAAATAATAATTTTAAATACTTAAAATCTATTATTTCATTATAACCTCATTTAACCAAATACAGATGACAGGCATTTCTAGGGTGTAATTTAATAGAAATATCTAAACCAATTAAATGAATGTTTCCCTGAAAGGATTCATTCATCTTAGATCCCTGTGGCATGTATAGTCTGTAAATATTGCAAGACGAAAAGGTAAAATTTAGCATCCACTAGAGAACACATCGGAGTACCAATTTCCAAAATAAAAGGGATTATTTAGAAGGACAGCATTTTATGTAGTACAAAAATCTTATTCCAGAAAGGACGGGCATTTTTTCAAGAGGAGAATTAGTCGATCATCTCTCAAATCTCAATTGAATTCATTAACCAGAAAGTCTGCCTCATTTGACATGTGCAGATAATGCCTCCAGTGAAACATGATCATTGTACATTTCTCAAAACTCTCAGAATATATATTCTCAAGAGATTATTAATACAAACTATGCGTTACTATACTAAGCACTGCAAAACACGATCCAAAATCAACCACCAAACATGTTCTTAAAAATGTCAAGGCTCAAATTTACCATCTAATTTAAAGGTTTACGAAATTTATGGTTTGCTGGCTCCCACTGTACTGCCATGTGGGAAGCCCAGTGGAGCTATGCCTTTTTGCATGTATTTTAATTACGTATATTTGCAAAGTATTCACACAAACTTTTCACTCTTCACATCTTGGAGTACAGAAAACAAGCGTCACATTTGCAAATTAGTGCTTATAAAATTAAGTAACACCACATTGCTAGTTCTCTGCAAGTTGGCTCAGGTAGAATTTGCTTCTCAGTGCCATATTATTCGAATTTTAGCGACAGCCTGCTTGCTCTTCACTATCAGGCTCTACATAAAAAGTAAGTTTAAGATTACCCATGTCCTGCGTCTCTTTTTCAGTCTTTGATGTTTGGGTAGATAATGCAGTATCCAATAACTGCAGAACTCAGTAAGAAATAGCAGTTATCCACTTCTTTAAAAAAGGATTCCAGAAATGTAGTAAGATGCATAGATAGCTAGTAAAATGCTTGTACTTTCCTACAGCTAGCACATCTAACAAATAAGCTTGTGCTCCTTCTGAAAGACTCCATTTATTCTCCAGAACAGGCCATTTCCATAACCATGATTCCCTCATTAAACAATGTGATTTAACAAGCCTGTACATAAAACCACAGTCTAAGTATTCTTCATAATCAGTTTCCCCTCTAGGGCCAAAACAGAAAGGGTTTTGAGGCAAGTAACAGAAATGCTAGTGAGACAAATCACATCTCTGAGAAATAAAGCCTTAAAATAGGGTTTGTTGTGGACTGTGACTTTTGCAAAGCACTGAGAAGGTGTATTCTCATTAACTACTCCTTCTAACAAGGTCTCTGCAAATGGCTGGACAAGAAGTGCCTGCAGATAATCCCTTAATATGACCTACTCTATAATGCGTGTGAGACAAATGCACAGATGTGATGTCAGACAGTAAAGATGCCAGGCCAGCTGAAGATCAAGCCGTGCATTTGACGAGCAGGGGCGCTGCGTGTCATTATTTATTTGGTTTTGGTTTAATGACTCTTACTCTCTGAAAACCTTAAAATGTTAGGTTTCTTCACATCCACGGTCACAAAAGACGGGAAGGAAAAATCTATTTATTAGAAAGGGAGGGTAACGCTTTCGTTCATATCTGAAAATATTTCACTACGGGAACCTGCACTGCTGTGGTTTTGCATGTAGAAAGCCCACAGCAGCATATACACATACACAGGTCAACTGTGTGTGTAGCTACTCACTATATATATATTTTATACGTACGCACGTATACTCACATGCCAGATCAGTTCTGCTACACCTGTTTGGGGTTTTTTTTCAAATCCCACCTAGGAGACTTTTCAAAGTTGATGAATGTTACAAATTCTCAATTCAGAAGGAAAGTACACTTTGTTTTATGATGTAAGCAGGCAGCCTAAATGCAGTAGGGAGGTAAAATGCAGGGTGGGCACTAGTCATGGCTCCTGCAGAAAAACACATCATTCTGCACAAATAAATTTTATTTCACAGACTGCAATTTGCCTTCTGATCTGCATTTCTTATGCAAAAGATCAATGAATTAGTTGGTTCATAAACATAAATAATGTATTTTATGTATTACATTCCAAGAATAAGCTCTAACAACATGATACACAATCTAGCAGATGCAATACAACAGCTCCCTTTATGATTCCAACTAACCTTCCCAAATAAAACTAGAAAAATTAGAACGTGGAGTCCCATTTTGAGACCCATTTCCATAACAATGTGTCCCACTAAGAGTACAAACATGCCAGAGTTTCTAAAGTCAGAGTCAATACCTACCCTTAACGTGTGATGCTCCTGTGCGAGCAATGCTGTGACCTCCTCTTGTAAGGTAATGACCTCCAGAAATTGCCCCCAGAGAGCCATTAGAAGTGAGCAAAGCTGAGCAAGATTCATATTTATAAGTTCTGCCAGTTCATCAGGGTTTTCCATTTTCTGAAGTTCGCAAAACATATTTACATGATTAACAGATGAGACCATAATACACAGACAAGAAACAAACAAAGAAAAAGTGTAATTTATCTTAGCAAGAATTTTAACTTAAAAAGTAACTTCCAAATGTTCTGTCTAAGTATCAGAATTAAATTGATCTACGTTACAACACTAAGAAATTATTTTATGTTGCTTTAAATATTATCCAATTGTCTTCTATGATTAGGGCTCCTGACCATTTTAAATTAAAGCAACAATTCCATTTATGGCAACTGTAACGGAGGTGCAACTGTTGTACCATGCAAAAACACAGTGTGCCTGGAAGGAATCAGAATTAGAAAACAGAAAAATGATACTCTGTATGTTAGTCCAAACTCGATACAATCGTAAAAATTTAATTAAAACATCTCCGTTTCAGAATAGTCACAACTTACAATAACATTTATATGACGCTGTAGATCTACATACACTTTATACATAATCAGGAAGTAGTGTTACAGTATGGGCTTTCTAGAACCAGATCACACAAAGACAAATTCAGTGTGAAACAAGTTTTTCTGTCTTAAGAATGTACTACAGTCCTGTGACAAAGTGCCACACAAGTCAGCTATTAACTGCTAAGTTTAAGTTCCTTGCCCATTTCACAAAAATGTAATTTTTCAGAAACTAACTGCAGGCACGTACGGCACTGAGGCAAAGGGTTTAAGAAGTAAAGACAGTAAAGACTCAATTCCAGCTATACTAAAGAGCAATTAGAAAAAAACAATTGCAAATACTAAAACACCGACTTAGTAGGCAACCGTGGAAATAAGAGGAAGAAGAACTTTTGATATGAACTGCATACAAGAACAAAAAGGAGAAAAAGGAAAAAATATAAACATACTTTTGCAAGCTAAGGGAGAAACTAAAGAATTCACAGAAGCTATGTAAATGTAGAGAAACATTTAATATATAAAGTAAGATTATTAGTTGCCCGTAGAGAGCTAGCTGTGCTAGCTCTGTCTCCAGTTATACAAAGGATATCCTTTTAAAGCCAGTATTCTATTTCCTTGCAGTTTTACTACTATCACCGCAGTAATGAAACGTAAGCCTACTGTTCTGCAAAAGCTGGGCAGATGGTCCACTCAGCAGCAAAGCACAGATGATCTTTCAAAAAAGTTTTAAACCTGTGTTTTAAGCTTTGCTGCGACAATGGAATTAGCTATTCAGCTGGGGCTGGTTCTGACTAAGGAGAGAGTTGGGGAGACAAATCTAAGTAATCTGAAGTAGACAGTACTTCCTTGAGGATGCACAGAAAGCAGAAGGAGACAGCACGAGGACAAGAACTCCCAGATGAGGGGATGACTTGGAGAATCTGCTTTGGTACAACTTACTACTACTGCTTGATCTTCTCATATTGTTAGCTGATACCATCAAACCAAACAATTCACATAATAGAATAGAATAGAATAGAATAGAATAGAATAGAATAGAATAGAATAGAATCATTAAGGTTGGAAGTGACCTCAAGGATCATCTAGTCCAACCATCCCCCCACCACCTATTACCCACTAAACCACGTCCCTAAGTACCACATCTAACCTTTCCTTAAACACCCTCAGGGATGGTGACTCCACCACCTCCCTGGGCAACCCGTTCCAATGCCCGACCACCCTTTCTGAGAAGAATTTTCTCCTCATCTCCAACCTGAACCTTCCCTGGCGCAACTTGCAGCCATTTCCCCTTGTCCTGTCACTAGATGCAGTAATCCACAAGTAATCCACCTTTCTATAATCTTCAGTTTCATGATATAGAAAAATTGCCACGGCTACTACTGACATGTCAAGCCACCAGATAAACAGTTAAGTTTTGGATTCAGTTGAGCAATTTCTCTTTGAATGAGGAAGAACTGAAATAAGCGTTGGCAAAAAACATACAGGACGTTATCACTGAAACAAACAGATTATTCCCAAGCAGTATATGAAGTCAGCACTCTACTTTTGTAGTTATTTCACTTATTTAATACACAAAAAAAAAGTACCTTTACTTCTTCACATAATTCTGTAAGACGAACTTCTACATCTATGTTTTCTGAAAGATGAGAGGACATATCCATGAAAAATGTACTTTCCAAGTGGCAGAGTAAAAGCAATTATGTCACAAAACAATTTTAAAACATTAAATGGAAAGAACCCAACAAATAAAACTTGAAGCCATATTAAGTGCAACAATCATATTTAAATCAAGTAAATTATAACCTCCCATTAAAATAATTTCTTACTAATTTCCGAGATTGAACACAGAACACGATTAACTAAAAAAAAGGTTTGCAATTGAGTATTATGATCACTTATCATGATAATTTGTCAAGGATACCAATTTTCCATTCAACATTACACTTGAAAATACTGTAATTTAGACGATACAGTTTGCAGACTGTCCATTGAGCGCTGCTCAGCTACTGAGCAGCAACGTCACCGTTCACAAACAAGGTAATATAATTCCTCTTCTACCTTAGACTTTCCAGAGATACCTTATTTCAATACCATTTTTCTACAGGTATATTATTTACTTGATTTGCAAGCCACATGAATACAAATTAAATTCTTTATCTGTCTGAGGAATTATATTTTAGTCAAATAAAACTGTTCTTTAACTGATCTTACCCTCAATAGCTCAATGTTAAGAGCAAATCAATCTCCTGTGGTATTGCAGCTTAAACTGGATCTAAACCTTGAATTACTTATTTATAAAGAAAACAGATTTATTCCTTCATGTAAGATGCTTGTACTTGTTAATCATTCCCACTCTACTCAAGGAAATCTGATCAATTAAATAATAACTTAGTACTATGTTTTGATTTCCTTCTACATCTGAGGTACCAGTAACAGGGGAACAATTTAGAAATTGTAAAATTGTCTGTTACAAATATTTATATTTAAATTCATTTTTGAAACACAGTATTAAGGAAAAACCCCATAATGTTTCTTGAAAGCATACACCAACAAAAAAATGCCTTGAAAGCCACAATAATAAATTTAGGATATGGAAAATTAACATGAGTTTTCAGAACGGTAGCAGTGTGTTTACTCAGCTTGTCTTTGAATTATACCACCTAGATTTGGTAAGTATACATTCATTTTCAATTAAATGCGTCCATTACACTTAGGTTTAAACTTAATGTCAAACAAATTAACTCACACAAAAGTTCTGAGAAACATGCAAATTGCAGAAATGCATGAAGTTCTCAGAAACAAGTTTAGAAAATGCTTTTGGAAGGAACTACAGACACCTACATTAGCTAAAGAGTACTTGATAATTGTTACTCTGAAAATACATGAAAACAGTTTAAGATATGATACTACGTCTGGGACACAATACTGATCATTTATCTTGCTGCAATTGAGAATAGGTTTTGAACAACATTTAAAACTCTGAAATCTAAAATCACTATGGAAAATCCCAAACTACAATGTTATAAATAAAAACGACAACTGAAAACCAGAGTAGAAACAACACAGGATTTCTTTTTAATTTAATTTCTTTTTAGAAATTAAATATTAGCATTCTACATCAGTAATGTTCACCCAGCAAACATCTGATGGAATTTTGCTGGCGCTGCTAAAAAATAGTTTTGTTTTCTTTTTAGAACAAAACCAAAATGCAATTATAGAGGATTAAGGTGGTGACTGAACTAACTCCCATTTTATTCTTTTCCCATCATGAACTTCCTTGTGCTTAAACAGCACTGTCGTCCTTTGTCCGGCATCAGGCGAACACTGACACTCTCCAAAGGGAGAGCTGGCCATTGAGATGTGGACAAACGCACCTTAAGCCTCGAGAATATCTTGTGTAGTGTTCGAAGGAATCAAGCCTTGGGATACCAGAAGTAACCTGAAGGATCTCTCAGGTTAGTCCCAAATTATCTAAAAAACTGAGTCTGTGATGAATAACATTGAAAGTATAATTGTTAGCTGTTTTATTTAAATGGTGACAACCGACTGAACTCTTTAGTCATTTTTGTTTAGTAAATTGGAACAACACTAAACAAAAACCAGGAATAATTTCTCATTTTATTATCTATATTCAGCCTAAAAATAAAGTAGCTCAATGCTGCAGACTTCATCAGAGTTTAGCATACGTTCACTATGGCTTAATCGTGAAATAGTGTTCCTGTTTACAAAAGAATATATGTTTTATATTATTAATAAAAATATAGTATCTTGTGTTATTAATAAAAATCTGAGGGGTTATATCACCTGCTTTGAAAACATACCTAGGTAGGCGTCTCTCTGGGTTCGTGGATATTTTCTTCTGAGAAGGCGTTCATAAAGGACCTGCATGCTGGCCTTGGCTAGTTATAGGGATTGCACACACATGACTAGTTACTACACTCCTTTTTTCATCTCTGATTTATCATTTGCCTTAAAGTTAGTAAAAAAGCTTATTGCTAGCCTAGCAATTAGTGCAGTTAGATCAGTACATGAAAGCATATAATTTTAGTGTAGTTTCTAGATTAGATATCACTCGTGATATACATTATGTTGGCATTTTTTATTTCCTTAAATCAGTAATACTTAAATGCTCTATTACAGTTACTGAGTCCAACAGTCGTCTGCACATGCTTCTGCAAAATCAGTCTTGTGTTAAAATATGACAGAGCAACAGCAAAGCAAACAGAAGAAACAAAATTAAAGAGACAATAATTTAATTTAAAACAAAAATGTGATGATTCCAGGATTTAAACAGGACTTGAGATTCTCTTCTGCAATGCCTATTTAATATTCACACACAAAAATCCCCTCTGTAAAACAGTTAATTTACTTCAAAAAATAAAAATAAATGCAAAGGACAATTGTGATCTTTGTGAAGTCCAAAGAGCTTCAATTTCTTTATAGACATCATAGAAAAATAACTTTTTTTTCTTACTGTTGATGGATTTTAAAACAAGGTAGTGTTATGGTAGGCATTAGTTATTTTTCATGAGCAAAACGTGAGCAACAGTAGCATAATTAATATTTACATTATTAGTCCTTTTTGTTACATCAATTGTTCCAATCAATGTATATACAAAATAACTGAAATAAATGAAAAAAAAAATATTTACAAATAAGAAAACAAAGTAATTCTAGCAGAGACTTAATAAATAACAAAATAAAATCCAGAGGAAACAAACCATTGGCAGAATATGTACAACGCATGTTAAACGTAAGTAGTAATTTTCTTTTCACACACTTATTTTGAGCATTTGTGTTCAAGCTTACATTCCTAAAGGTAAGCTAAATTACCCACAGAAATGACAAAAGGTCTGACTTGAGTTCCACTGAAGTTTATGAAAATGTTTTTGGTGACTTCAACGAGGTTTGAAAGATACAACCCAGTTATGCAACTCAATGGCTGGCTTTTTTCTAATACATACGTATTTTGTAGGAGTGTTTTAGGGGAATTGAAGGTCCTATCTGAAACATTTAAGTATCGAGATTTAGCCTAAGTCTATCCTTACAGCAATAATGCCAACAGATTCTATTTGGGAAAAAGCATATTTTGTCCGTAAAAGGAAGACAAAGAGTTGAGTCATTCCTTTAAGAGGGTGTTCCCCTCCATCTCAAGACTAAGGTAACTGATGCAGAAATACTCTTTGCACCATAACTGTAGCAGTACTTTTGCTTCTATAAAAAAACCTCTCAGTTTCTGGTATTTTTCTATGTACAGATTTGTAATGTGCTCCCTCCCTCAAAAACAAAGGGAATTCAAAAGGTAGCTTTGTATTTTGTAATATACAAATGAAACATTCTTTCTTTGAATCACTAATTGACCACATCACATTTTTAAAATAGTTTTCATATCTCAACTTCCAAACCTTATTGTTTCATAATGCTTAGTTCTGACACTGGTAAATTAAAAAATTGGAAATAAATAAATGCTGTCTAGAATCAACGTAAATTCCAAAAGACCTATTTTTTTTCTCAATTTAAATAGAACTTTACATGACTAAAAAGGTGTATGCTTGATGAGAAAAAAGTCAAAATCATCTTTTATAATGCCAGTGTATTTTCCTTTTTTATTTTCACTGCTTTCCTAGTTCACAAGTTGAGGCTGGTCTCTCTAATACACCTGCATTCTACAGAAATGTAATATACATTTCCATACATTACATTTAATGTAAAATTTTCACAGTTACTTTTATCAAATGTAGTTACTATAAGTCTTCATTGCCACAGAACTTGAACAGCTTTCTATGAGACTGTCCTGTAAGAGTTTAATTCTAACGTTATTAAAGAAATAGCTTCTCTGAAAGCATATTTTAACTACTCAGCTTTATAGAAAAAATTCTTGTCTATTCAGATCTTTCCCTAATTCTTAGGTTACTAAGTCTGTTAAAAAAGTTACACTACAAATTGAGTCACCACCAATTTCTTCTTGTAGGTCTTTTTTCAGATAAATTTCCATTGTCATATTCTTCTCAAATCAAAGTTTAGAGATCCAGTTTTTATACAAATACACAATGTTTCCTTATAACAAAAAAGCAAGTGCAGCATGCTACTTGAATTAAGAGTTTTTCTAATTTTCTCACCACTAAACACAGTGGTTTGAAATAACAGGGCAAATCAAGACAAACAAGAAAAAAAATATTTGCATAAATCCAGGATCTCCTCATTTTATTAGTAATGTGACAGTACTTGTTTTCTTCTTTTTTTTCTTGTTAAATTCCAGCTCAGTTTGAGCAAAAAGATTTTGTACATACAAGATGTATGAAAATCATGTCAGTGTAGTCTAGAAGAGGGGTATTTTTAATACAAAAACATCAACAGGAGAGAGATGAATTTTATTAAATTTAACATACCCAGTTCAATTCGGTGAGTAGAGGGAAGCTCCTTTGTTATCGTAATGAAATAGCTATGTAACCCTTTGAAAGCAAGCAGCAAACTAGCGCAAAGCGTATAGTGGAAATTATAGGCGTGGCTGAGGAAAGACTCTGAAACAACAAAACTGCATCCCTAAAAAAAAAAAAAAAAGGCATGTATAAATTGTCTATGGTAAATGAAGCATTAAGAGACTAATAAGACCGATAAACAAATTGCCTCTTTTCACAAACCTCATCCATATTTTTGTGTTTTTTCAATAGACTGCAACACCTTAAAAAGAAGGTTAAACACTAAATATTGCAAGCTTTCCCTCTGCAGGTTCCTGAAGCATGTAACATACAGCCTGTCGGAACAATCTTCTCATTTCCCATATCACATGGCACACCACTGTAAGTCTAACAAAGTTCATTCTTTATCAAGTAGTATTTCTACAGAAAAGATAAAATTCACACTGACCACAAAATAAAAATAAAATGTTATACTGAATAATTCTTACATCTGCTGATAACTGTTTTGTGTAGTTATTGCCAAAGACCACGCTTTCAAGAGAAGGAATCACAGAGTCCCTGTTTTGTGCTGGTGCGTTCCTGTTCAACCACGTATTCTTCACTGGGCGAGGAAAACTGTAAAAAGCACAAATGGACTTGTAATTTGAACATGCTTTGTGTCACAGATCTATCATAGTTAAAAAGAATTCTTGAATTTTTCTTGAAAAGTAGTAGAAAGCAGGATTGTCAGTAATATCCCGAAAGTTCCTAGCATGGTGGGATGCCCTTTCAAAACCCCTCAGGATGGCCCAGATACCTCAGTCAAGTCTCTGGTGCTGCACTAGTGGAGCAGTGCTTCTAACGCAGTTCTCTTCAAAGCATCTCTCCAGCTACTCAGAGAAATTTAAGAAATTATTACTCTCAACTGTACAGGGCTCCAGGGCTGTAACTATCTGGAATTATCTCCTCTCTTTCAAGTAAAGTGTTAACACTGGTTATTCCTGAGAGAATGAGAACCTGGATGCTACTCTGAAAATGGAAACACTCAGAAAGTGACCCCCTAGGAAAGGAAGGGGTGCCAATAACCTAAGTGTGACCCAAACAGAGAAGCAAACTGTCACCCACCACACAGAGACGTGGCTTTCCATGATGTGAAGACAGGGAGAAACTGTGCATTAAAGGTTTGGACACTTACAGCACAGCCTGAATTTGAATATGAAGAAACCTGGAGAAGTAGCGTGAAGTATTTGGAGACCATGAAAGAAGGCGAAGATAGATATGCTAAAGAAAAAGCTGTGTAAAGAACACGTCATACGTGTGACTGACTGTATGGACCTTTTTCACACTTACTTTTGAGATAGAGAAGCGAGGTAAACAGAGATTGCAAAGGGTGACACAAGTCAATGAACTAAAAAAGGCTTCAGTTAAAAAACAGGCAACAGTTTTTTTAAAGAGAAAATGAAATTCTCCAGTTCCATTTACTTTAGAAAACGGTAATTGCATCATTTGCAGACATCACTGCCATTACAGTAGTAACTGAAAACTGTGAAGATAGCGAACAGAAGATGCCCTATTTGTATTAATGGCATCTATTTCAGTCACTAACTAGAGTGAGCAGCAGATCTTCCCATTTAAGAAAATGTATAAATATTTATACACATAAATATACATGTATAAATACAAATATTTCTGCACTCCTCCTCTTCTCTGGTCTTGGGTATTACCTTTCTTCTGCACTACCTGCTCTTATTTCTAACAAAAAGAAACTCAAACTCTGTTGCAGGTAACTTTGAAAACAAGAAGTTTCTCATCCCTCTGGAACCTGAATTCCAAAATCATCATAAAGAAAACAATATTGGCCATAAATTTAACTCCTTCCTAAGTATTCTACTTTATAACACTCCAATTAGGATACTCAGTAATTTGCATTTTATTAATAAGAGCTTACCTTATCAGCGGCTGATGCAGAGCAACCAAAGAAGCATGGACTATAACCGATATGACAGAAAGGTGGAAGTAATCAAACATGACATTGACGTAATGATGAAGGCCTCGATGTAAGTTAAAGTGCAACTTTAAAGTTCGGCTACTAATTGGCTGTAGTGTGCTCAGGTCATCTGGTCTAAAAAGAAATTAAAACAACATACAATTAGAATGATCATATTTAAAGTGCAAGCCATCAATAACTGAGACAAATAGCAATTAAGCACAGCTCTAGACTTTGGAATGCAATGACGTCTCCCCCAGGAAAAAAATATGAAAAAAATAATCAGAATGAGAAAAAACAGTTATGAAATCTTAACAAACCATCATATATGTCTAACATGAACACACCACATCCATATTTAATCAGTTTAAAAAGTTTACATATATTGTTGCTTTAATAAAATTTTCTATATGTAAAAACTTACGAATAGTCTGTATCCGTGAAGTGTAGATCTAATGTTAGCAGAAAATTCATTTCATTAAGAGACTCCTCAATCTAAAAGAAATTGTAGAAGCATGAAATCTTCTCAAGTCTCTTATTTATATTAATCCTAATTGTACATAACAAAGACTTAATTATCTAAATACAGTAAAGTTGAGTGGTAGATTACCTTCCTCTCATCTAACAGCATTTTTATTTTGAAAATCATCACATCGTTCACAGAAACTTCCTCATTTTTGTAAAGAATCTGAAATGTTTTACTGCAAACTACATTGTCATGGATTGAAGCAGGAAAGGCAAGATCTGCACCTGAAAAAAGAAACAAGTTGTAATATAATTGGCCTAGAATCTTGAAACTCCAGAGCAGATAATAAGTAGAACTATCATTCCTATCAGTTCATGATCACAATTAAAACTGTAACACCAACAGTATTAGTAGGTTCCATTTCAGTCAGCAACTGCTGGAGTCTGAAGGGTGTATTTTGTTTCAAAGAAATACTGTATCAATATTTTTAATGTAATTTGCTTTTAATATAAGTTCTACACTGAAGAATTTTTGCTTTGTTCCAAATTGGAGTAAGACATTCTAAGCATCAAAAATTCTACTAAAAATCCTGAAATCTGTCTTGTTTTATTCAGCATTCATGTTGATTTGCAAGGTTTAACCACACTGCAAACTCTTAATTACCTACAGATGAGGCAAAGAGGTTAAATGACATATACCACTCCACTGAATTAATCAAAACTGAGGTGGTTCGTTCCTTCCTTCCTTCCAGATCTTTGCATTCTACCCTGGCCAGAGCAGTTCCAAGTGTGTCACCTGAACCTTACATTTCTCATTCAGCATGACACTTCTGCTTTCAGTCCAGAGGCACCTTAACAAAAAGAGTTCAGAAAAGTGTAATAAACGGTTGGGGAATCCCATGCCAAAAAAAGGTTAAAAGACTTGTAGAAGAAATGAGAAAGAGAATGGTTTAAAACAGTTATTGAGGAAGTACTTAGCACAGTAGCAAGGGGTTATCACACAGGAGAGACATCATGACCGGCACCATCCTGTGAAACAACACATAAAAGATGATGGAAATTGGAAGAACAAAAGGAACAGAAATACCGACACTTTCTATCACTCCTGTACAAGCAGGCTAAATAACATTAACCTCCTCCAGAACACAAAATCTTTAGAAATTATGTAAATGGGGCTTTTTAAATTCTTGTGATTCTTCTTAATAAATTACTTCAAAGGAATCCACAAAAGGAAAAAAACAACAAAACAAAACCAAAAACCATCTGCAAAGTTTGTGCTTTACAGATTTGGGCTCTACAGGCCTCTGACAGAAAATCACTGCACCTGGCAAATACTCCCACTCTACAATCTTCTTAACATTTTAGTTCAACTTCCCTTCAGAAACAAGTAAAAATGCTGGGGTCTGCAGATGTGCTTTCACACATATCATCAATTTAGGTGTCCTGGAAGACAAAATGCTCACAAAAGCCAAAACACTAAGGAGTAATCCCCCTATGCCACTTTCAGCTTATACCCACCCGTGCCATCTGTTACAGATGAAGGGCAGAGCAGGTACGGTTTCATATGACACAATCTGATACAACTGCACAGCATCAGCAAAAGGGCACTGCAGTCTGATACAAAAGCTGTAATGGAGACACGTGGCCCAGGTCCCACTTCCTGTGCAGCATCCAGTTCTGAGCTGCAGCCCCAGTTCTGCTGACTCCAGTGTAACATGAAACAGCACCCTCAGGACTGAGTAAAAGGAGTTGAAGAGGAAAAGTGGACACGAGGAACAGGTTGAGACACATCTATGTGGGGAGCAAGGCCTCACAAATGTGAAACGAACAAGGTACAGCTAATATTTTTTAAGTCAGCTATGCACTGACTGGCCAAGACTATTTCTAGGCATCTCTCCACACAAAAAGCCATCTCAGCACTGAAAACCAGCCATAAGTTTCTGATAGACAGAGGAATTCAGAACAGCCTCAAATCTGGAACAACCGCATACAGGCTAGAATGACATACATTTTGCTTTTAACTTTCTAGAGCATGACTACATCTCCCTTCAAACCACAAGAATGCCAGGAGACCTTCAGAAGGCTGGTGCTAAAGCAAGTGGCTTGCCATATCACATCTCTAATGATGTTCATCCTAGGTCCTGAGTAACTCTAGTGAACTACTACAACTAGAGGATGTGGGAAATAGAAATGGAAGAAAACTGGATTTCAGTTATCACAGGACCTCACAAAGAGCTGGGAAGGGCTGGGCAAGGGGTGGAAGGAGATGCAAAGGAACAGGAAGAAGGGAAAAACTGTATACTTGATTTGAGGAAGTAAAAGGAAGAGATAGATCAAACAGTCCGTGGGAGAGGGGAAAATACGGCTGAGGTAGGGAAACTGCAGGTGACTTGTGCAGAGGCTACAGAGACCTAGAAGTAGGCAAAATGACTTGGACTGGAGTGGATAACCCCTGACGCTGTCAAAGGGAATAGGATTTAGAAGAGATAAGTATGAGGAAGAGAGAATAAGCGATACAAAAGTATAGGAAGAAGTACCTGACCAACACAGGACATCATTCTCAAGAATGAGAGTTGTGGGCTCCTGTCCCACCTCCTCTATGGTTAACAAGCAACGGACACTTTCACATAGTGAGTCAACCCTCTTAGTGCTAGCCCACAGGCAGCATAACAGCAGCTAACTTCTACAAGTATTGGCAGCCTCAGTAACTGGCATCAGCTATTCCAGCACCTTGAGCAGGAGAACTGTGAGTTACGAGCTCTGCCAAGTTAAGCAAGCAGCTGAAACAAATGGAAGGCAGGGGTCCTTGGCAAAGCCAAGCACGATCACATCTCCAAGAAGGACAAACTAATGCCGTTTCATTGGCCAGCCTGTACCCTATGGATAATGCTGTGGCACAAACATTATTAATACCAAAAAGAGACATCTTGAAAGGACCCCAGTTTTGGGGTTCGGAGGGGTTTGGTTCATTGTGAAACAGCTGCTTGTCAGCTGAATGAATTCCCCAGCTGAGTTCCCAGGACAAACCAGGCACTTGTATCGCAGAGCAACAGGAAGGTATGAAGGAGTGGCCAGGGGGAATGATGGACTGATTTTTTTTTGACACCACTGCTAATATAAACTCACATCAAATTGCAATCTTAATGTTTACATCCTTCATGTCTAGTAATGAAAGACAAAGGAGCTAATGCATATGTCACTATTTACTAACAAAATCGCAGCTTTCTGAAAAAATAACCAAAGACCATTCTAAAATATACCATGAAATAGAAAAACTTTCTTTCAGTGATATTAAGCACATCATGAAGTGACACTATTAAAAAAATATTGTTTACTAAAGGATCAGTTTAGCTGAGCTAAATTTCCTAAAACACACTAAATTTTGCCTTTGAAGTGGAGTAATCTTGGTTCGTAAGAATTATTTATTTCCAATAAATCCAAGAAATATTCAGGAAACACGACTAAAATTCACTATCCACATTGTTGCTCTACTCAAGAGTTACTTTTAAAATAGGCTCAATAATTCAGGTTTCACTAATATCACATCTTCTCAGACCGCAGTAGGTTTTACTTCCTTGTAATCCCAAGAATTCCACCTGTAACTTGTACACTTTATTCATTTTTTGCTTTTCATATATTTATAGCATGCTGAGGTGTGGGCTTCAGAGAATTAGGAGAGCGCTAACAGGTTTCTCCAGGTTCAGTTTTCCTGGACAAAGAAACCAAAAGTGAGTGTCACCAGACAGTGAGAGAGAAAGTTTGAAAACAGCAAGACTGGATCCTTTCAGATCCTTTTTTTTTTGGAAAAAAATGGGCTTAGCAATCTGTGTAAGAGTCTGTATCTGAAGATCTCCGCTACTTTGAGGATATCTACTTAAAGGAGATCTGCCATTGGTCATCTTGGTCCGAAACATAGAGAAAGTCGACTGAGCCAAACAGTGGAAAAAACAGGAATAAAGGATTCACCAGGTTTTACTATCAGCAAAGGGAATTAACAGAGGAAAAACAGTAACACAAATTCTGTAATCAACTTTTAAGTCCAGTTTTTCAGCAGGTAATCGTGAAACAACTTATATTTTTGTTGTGTTAAGAACAAAATTAAAAGTACTTTTATATTAGTTATAACACTTTAAGACAAAAAGCATGCTCCCTGAATTAGCAAGGCAAGATAATGACTTCATTTAGTGTAAGTTTTTTGCACTTACCCGTTGCATGTAACAAGCTAGCTTCTAATTTGTGTGGAATTCTTGGAGGAATTTTCATAGATGCACGAATCTGGTAAAAGCTAAAGTAAAAGGCAGTGATTTGCAACACATGCAGTATAGTACATCTCATTTACCACATACAGACACATATAATCACAAAGGCAGGAACAGAAGGAAAGGACACGCTCCACTCGATTAGATTGCCCAAAGCCCCATCCAACTCGGCCTTGAACACTTCCAGGGATGAGGCCTCCACAGCCTCTCCGGGCAACCTGTTCCAGTGCCTCACTGCACTTACAGTAAATAATTTATTCCTAACATCTAATCAGGCACTGGAAGGCTGCTATAAGATGTCCCTAGAGCTTTTTCTTGTCCAAGCTAAACAATCCCAACTCTCTCAGCCTGTCTTCATAGGAGAGGTGCTCCAGCCCTCTGATCATCTTTGTAGCCCTCCTCTGACCTCACTCCAACTCACTCTTTCTTACGTTGGGGACCCCAGAGCTGGATGCAGTACTCCAGGTGGGGACTCACAAGAGTGGAGCAGAGGAGTAAATCACCTCCCTCGACCTGCTGGTTGCATTTCTTTTGATGCGGCCCAGGATACGGTTGGCTTTCTGGGCTGCAAGCGCACATTGCTGGAACATGTCAAGCTTCTCATCCTTCTTGGGGCTGCTCTCAATCCATTCTCCAAACAGCTTGTAGTTGTGCTCGGGATTGCCCTGATCCATGTGCAGGACTTTGCACTTGGCCTCATTGAACTTCATGTGGTTCATATGGGCCCATGTCTCAAGCCTGTCAAGGTCCCTCTGGATGGCATCCCTTCCCTCCAGCATGTAGACCACACCACACAGCTTGGTGTCATCAGCAAACGTGCTGAGAGTTCACTCAATCCCACTGTCCCACTGCTGATGAAGATGTTAAACACTGCCAGTCCCAGTACCAACCCCTGAGGAACGCCACTCGTCACTGGTCTCCACTTGGACATGGAACGGTTGACTGCAACTCTTTGACTGCGACCACCCAGTCATGGTAAACTACACTGGAGAACTGACAGGAATGAAAAATCAGGATTGTCAGCTACACTACAACCATCTCAGAAGAATATACCATGTAGTACATCTACAGAACTGCTATAGCCAGTTCTGCCACTGAAGGAGCTATCTGTGAAACTGCAACACACACCTCCACTCCACAAGAGAGCCCCCAGGATTCCCAGAAAACACATTGCTTACCAGCGACTTTCTACATTGCTTGTAACTACCAAACACTAAAAAATGCAAATAAAGCATCACACTAAGCAAAATATGAGTACTTGCACTTGTACTTGCAAGTACTTGCAGTGTTAAGACTTAGTACTATTGCCTTTATGTTATCAAATGCAGGAACTGCTGGCTTAAAGCCTGAAATTAAAAAAAAGTTTTGAAACAGTTTTTAATGTTATTCAGCTCCATACTGTTTCCAATTTAGATTTTCATCTATGAAATCCCTGTCACCCATACGGATTTTATAGAACTCTTTACATGACACAAGCACCCACAAATACACTTAGATAACATGTTCTCTCCACCTCACTCCACTTCAGACCATTTATTTTTGTTTGCAGAGGTTAGCTTCTCAGTGAGCTGACACGACCTACCACACAGCCACCAAACACTAACGCCAAAAAAGGGAGGGAGAAAGAACATTCACAAGTAGAAAGTAGGAAGACAAAAATGCCGTTATAAGCAGAAGCATGGACTTACAATACCCTCATGAGTATGCAATTTACCCTTTGTATTCCACTCATGGTGTATACCCACTCACAGTCTTATGGCTTATCTTCATCATCACCACCATCCAAATCCAAACTACTCTGATCTACTGTGTTGTTTTGATTTTGGCTTCTATTTCAACTAAAGCTGACCATCCAGGACTTTGTCAGCAGCTGATGCAACTGTGTACCAGCCTAACAATCAACCAATTAAAAAATTAAATAATTTAATCCTCCCATAAAATAAAAAAGTCAGCTCTAGGCTCATCAAAACTGTATGTCAAAGAATGCTTTGTAAGAGAAGATACTTAATGAATGAGTGATATTGCTAGAGATAAAAGACGACAGCAAAATGATTCCTACCTTTTAAAAAATCAAATAAAACTTCACCTTTTGCAAACTAGTAATTCTATATTTTGATTTTAGAAACCCACAGGTCAAACAACATTCCATATACACTTCTTAACTGATTCATAAACAGTAAATAAATTTATTTTGTATTGGATTAAAAAAATAATTAATGTAACGTTAGGCTTTCATCTTCTCCCAGAGAGTAATAAATTTAGGAGATTAAGAAAGACTTCTCAACATTAATCCAGAAGGATGCAATCTAGTACACTGATGTACTCCTTTTCTCTGGGTCAGATGTGACTTCCATCATTCAATCAGTTACTCATTTCATCTACACTGAGGACACACGATATGTTATAATATGTAATAGCCTCAGCAAGGAGGTACTTTCCATCAGTCTCAGTTTCACACTGTCATTTTATGGATCCACAGTAAACACTTATCAAGAGCCTGACCTCCTACCACTACAAGCTGTATCTTCTGGTGATCCAAATGACTAGCCTGTTATGGCAGAGCTTGTTATTTCATGTATTAAGAAAAGAATGCAAAATAATTGGTAGTTCAGAGACATGCCAGATAATTTACTTCATCTCACCCTAACCTTCTACCAAACTTGGTACTTTTTTAGAATTTAAAATGTCCAAAATCTGCCATCATTCTCAGTTCATGTCTAGAACCACATGACAGCTCTACAAAGCATAAATTTAACTAAGGCTTAAAAACTTTACTAAATGTGGATAAATTAATGAATTAGGACCATAACAAGGTAAAATGAAAGGCAAAGGCAAAATAAAAACTGACCAATGAACAGAAAACAGGTGCAATGTGATATTTCTATTACTTAATGCATTAAGACTTGTTTGCCCTAAGTTAAGGGCAGTTAAGTGATTGTTTACAATGTGCACCTCAAAGAACGCAATCAATAGAATTGTTTGTGCTTAAAACGCAATTTGTGAAACAAAAAGCTTGTTAGAGTATCCTTCTTTACTTGCTAGCAATTAATCTAAAGCAGAATATTCTACCCTTTATCACATAAACCCTTTCCTGTCTGATGTATTTTAATTTGGGCTAATGGGAAGATGAATGTGTATTGTTTGAGACAGGTGGTTTTGATTTCCAGCAAATTTATACTTCAAGCAGTTCATACATAAAACGTTCACCTGTTAATCTGAATAGTAAAATCCTGTAGGAGTTCAGCTCAGGGCAAATATGTAAACATTAATTCAAAATCTTGTGCCTAGATCTTTGAAACAATTATTTAACTCCATCAAGATATTTAAATAAATCCCCCCAACCTCCTACACAGTATTTACCCTAATTATTCACTGCTACTCATCTTTAAATGCCGTATATATTAAGGATCTATGTGCAAATGAAGAGCGATGATAGTGAAACATGGTACCTTATTCACAAAGTAATTACCTTTCTAATACATAAAGAAATGCTTTCTGAAGTTAAGATATACATTCCTCATTTGACAGCAAATTTTAAAAGACATTTCGAAAAAATGCATCAAGCCGTGTCACTCTTTGCCCCCAAGCTCTGCCTTCCTCATCTTCTGGTCCAACTCATTCATCAATCTGTGTTGCAATGCTTCTTTTTCTATTTAAAAACCAAACCAAACCAAAGTCACTTTCAAGTATTTCCCAGCTGTATACCATTAATGCTGTTTAGTTCTCATATACACAACAGTCCATAAACCTGATCTATTCTATTGTATCATCTTGGGCCTCCACGTAACAATTCAGTATCAAGGACTTGTTACTCACTTACCACATTCAATTATCCCAAATATCTTCAAAATACTCCATAAGTAAGATCTGAATACAATAAACTCATCATTATCTTACGTAATGAGAGAATGAAAGTATCCTGGGTAGTGGAAAATCCCAGACAATAACAATACTACAGAACATGCCATTGATGTGCCCAAAGGGATGAAGTAGCGTGGGTGTACCAAAGATTTCCAAGTCCAGCCCAGCATCTTCCAAGAGGTGGTGTATACAGACCTGTCATTGTTCAGCCTTGGCTGGCAACGAAACATCATGCAACCACTCCCTCACTCCCCTCTCACAGGATAGGGGAGAGAATTGGAAGAATGAAAGTGAGAAAACTCGTGGGTTGAGATAGAAGCAGTTTAACAGGACAAACACAAAAAGGAAAATAATCATCATCATCATCAACAAAACAAGCGATGAACAGCACAATTTCTTATCTCTGGAAGTCGGTAAGTTGATGCTACACATGACCCGCAGCTGCCCAGCCTCACAGCCCACACGTGCAAGCAAAGCAAGAGAAGGAATTCATTCCCCACTTTCCCATGGGCAGGCAGGTGTTCAGCCACCTCCAGGAAAGCAGGGCGCCATCATGTCTAACAGTCACTTGGGAAGACAAACGCCATCACTCCGAACGTCGCTGTGCAAGACCCCCAGCTACTGCACTAAGCCTCCAGCTGCCCTGCCTCTCAGCCCACCCCCCAGTTATAAACGCGACATGATGTCATATGGTACAGAATATCCCTTTGGCCAGTCTGGGTCAGCTGTCCTGGCCGTGTCCCCTCTCAGCTTCTTGAGTGCCCCCCACCTTCTTGTTGGCAGGGCAGTACGAGAAGCTGAAAAGTCCCCGACTGCTTGGCAACAACTAAAACATCAGTGTGTTATCAACATTATTCACATCCTAAATCTAAACCACAGCACTACACCAGCTGTCAGAAAGAAAATTAACTATCCTTGCCGAAACCAGGACAAGACCCAATCAGGCAGTTCCAAGCTTAGTACTACAACTTTTCAGAGGGTATAACAGTTTGGGTCCATCAGTATGTCTATGCCTTCCTGAAGCCCACAGGGACGGAAAACATGGTAACAAACATTTCAGTGGCATGGGCTGTGCCAAAGCAAAGTCAGTAAGATTCACATGCCCAACCTTGATACAGCTCATTTTCTCTGACATACACCTGTAGTCCCAGAAACATGACAGAGGAATCCTCGAACTGACCCTGCACCAGTTTGGCTCCTTCTTAAGTCCTGACTTTGACGGCAACTTGGAAAAATGCCTTACTGATAACAGAGACAAAGGCTTCTGTGCTCATTTCAAGGTTTACGTAAAACTGTTTTTTAGAGCAGAAACATTAAAAAAGAGTTTTGCAATCAGCATTAAGAGTCCAGAAAAGTGTTGGCATTCTTAAAGCTTAGACTAGTAGTGACTTTTTGTGAAGTTTTCTGAAGAAGAATAATTTGAAAAATTCTGTGTTATAACTTGTCCCTTAATCTTGCTTTTGACTACATTAAATGAGGAAAACATAATTTTCAGATTATTAAGGGTTGCAATTTTCAGATAACAGAGGTCCAAAAAATTTTTAGCAAAGATGCTTTAAAGTTACTCTCCTTGTTTTGAAGAAAAGAATGAATAGTATTCAGAAACGTGGTATACTGTACAACCACACATAAATCACCTGTGAAAACAGCAGCATCCATCAGTGTGAGGACCTTTTGCTCCATTAGCTGAAGCAGGATAGATGAGTATTTCACTGAAGAAAATAAAACAACAGCAATATCACCAAAAACTTTCCTTTACAAAATGATGAAAAAATGCACTGAAAAATGGATCAGAAGCAAGAATTTGACATGCAGTAGCTGCTAAGTTAACCTGACAGATTAAGCCATGATGTTTAGAACCACCACCTGATAATTCCGCAAGATGCATTTGGATCATCTTTGACGATACCATTACGGTTTGACATTTTAAAAGCCTAGGCTACAAGGGCAGCTAATGAAGTAGTCTTCATGTGAGTCGTTACAGTACACACAGTGCAGGGAACAGATTTGGGATGAACAGCAGCCTGATAGTTGGATGAAGGTCTGACACCACACAAAGAAAAGATTTTGAATGTGTCTTTAGCACCATTTTGTCAAGACAATGAGCAGGTTACAACTGCTTGACATTCATGTTGCTGATGCAAGAGTGATTTGAAGGACTGCCTCCAAAGGGAGCCTGCGCAAAATAAGACAAGGATACTTGAGCATTGGAACAGATTGTCCAGGTAAGTTGCAAAATCTTCACCCACGGCAGCTTTCAAGACCTGAGAGGACAAAGCTCCAAACAACATGGTTTGGATCAAGTGCTGACCCTGCTTTCAGTACAAGAGTGAACTATATGACGTGCTACCATCCCTTCCACCCTGATCTGTGATTCCAGAGGTTAAAGAAAACTATAAAACAGAGCTCAGCAATTTACAACACGGTGACCAAAGGGCAACATAGCAATAAGTGCATATGGTTCGGAGTTGGTACACAAAACAAGCTGGAGAGACACCTGTGAAGAGAGCATATTTCAGCTCCTGGCTTTCCCGAGTCTAAACTCAGGAAGACATTCCTGTGCATACACAGGCAAGATATTTCTCAACAGCTGATTTGCTTGCTGCTCTGAAAGACAGCATCTTCTGGTTCTTACTGAATTTCCAATGTCCTAGACTTGATGAAAAAAAAAAAGACAACCTACAACACTGTCTCTGAAAATCTGGCAACCTCTCCTTCTCTAAGTGCTTCTAGCATTACAGGTCTTATGAGGAGCGGCTGAAGGAACTGGGCTTGTTTAGTCTGGAGAAGAGGAGGCTCAGGGCAGACCTTATTGCCCTCTACAACTACCTGAAAGGAAATTGTGGCGAGCTGGGGGTCGGCCTCTTCTCGCAGATAACTAGTGACAAGAGGGAATGGCTGCAAGTTGCGCCAGGGAAGGTTCAAGTTGGAGATGAGGAGAAAATTCTTCTCGGAAAGGGTGGTCGGGCACTGGAACAGTTGCCCAGGGAGGTGGTGGAGTCACCATCCCTGAGGGTGTTTAAGGAAAGGTTAGATGTGGTACTTAGGGACGTGGTTTAGTGGGTAATAGGTGGTGGGGGGATGGTTGGACTAGATGATCCTTGAGGTCACTTCCAACCTTAATGATTCGATTCTATTCTATTCTATTCTACCTTTACTTATCTTGGCCACAGACATGAGATTGAGAATGAACAACAGATCTCTTGCTCTGGTTGCACTGCTTGTAAGTTTTGTCCTGAAACAGTTCCACATCCATCCCCCGAGAGGGACCTTTGCATTTTTTTCACAATGTGCAAGTCAGCCTAAATATCTGAGATGTTTACTGAGACAAGCAAAGCCAAAGTCACCAATGGAAAGCTTATAAATACCCAGATTTCTGCCAACCGCTGTCTATGCGGTCTTTCTTCAGCAAATAAATGTGTGTACTTGCTGATGTCTATTTATTTCAGTTGGTCTTCAATATAATCATATGCAAATCTATAACCATGCTATTAAAAGGTTCAAGGCTATTTGGAGCTTAGTCTTTACTACAGACCTTGTAGGAAAAGGTCTTCTAAAAAAGGTAGTTAGCATTACTGCTCTCCTGTAGGCAGAGGATACCTCTACTGTCCATCCGGTATGAAGGATTAAATCTTTTCCATCAAGGTGCATTAGAATCTTCAAGATTCAAAATCTGACATGTGCCAGAAGATGCTTTCCCACGCAGGAAAATGGACAGGCTTCTTTTTTCACTGGGATCATCATTTAGATGAACATATAAAAGTTTGTTTTTCATCACATTTACTGAAAAACATCACCTATAATCTGAGCAAGAAGTAGTTTTAGCAATAACCGGAATACAGCTTCCTACCAACAAAAAGGAAGTGTAGGAAGTACTGGTTATTTGACTTTTTAATGCTCTCACATGGAACCACAGCCAGTAATGTGAGCAAATGCAGTCATAAAGGGCAGCCATTATTAAAAAAAAATAATCTCATGCATAAAAAAAAGCATATGTACTTTTACAGAGATAGCTGCATGAGCATTTACTTGAAAAACCACTTACTTTGCCAGCTGAAGTACATTCCAAGGGAAACGTACGTCCTGAAAAAGCTTCAAAATACAATTCATCATCGAGGTGAAACTTTTTTGCAGTTCCTCTCACCAGGCAGAGGAAAGGCAGAAGTGTGCACGGCCGAGCTCAACCTTTCCTCTTCTGTGAATCCCAGTGCACTCACTGCACACTTAAATGCGTTCAGCCACATTAACAAGAGCAAACACTGAGCATCGTGGATTGCAAAATTCACATACACATTGGGTCACCTGCAGGGCAGCTTCTAAATTTATCGGTTCATTTATCGGAACAGCTGAGACCCTGAATATGCAAAACCTCAGGAGAGCTTTTGAGATCTACTGAATTCAAGGCACCGTTGAAGACACACTCTCCATTGCAGACCACCACTAAGACTTCTCTCCTTCTTTTCCAAGGTGACAGAGCAGTGGCTCATAGATTTGCAGATTGGTAGGGGTTGGAAGGGACCTCTGGAGATCATCTAGTCCAACCCCCCTGCTAGAGCAGGATCACCTAGAGCAGGTTGCACAGGATTGCATCCAGGTGGGTTTTGAGTATCTCCAGAGAAGGAGACTCCACAATCTCTATGTCATCTTCAGAGTAACGAAGTTTTTCCTCATGTTCAGACAGAACTTCCTGTGTTCCAGTTTGTGCCTGTTGCCTCTTGTCCTGTCACTGGGCACCACTGAGAAGAGTCTGGCCCCTTCCTCTAGACATCCACCCTTAAGAGATGTACAAGCATTGATAAGATCCCCTCTCAGTCTTCTCAAGGCTCAGGCATGAATGCTTCATTTGGCACACAGGAAAATGGAGCTGGGGATGCAACACTGCTCCATAAATATGAAATGTAGCACTGAAATGAGGAACTGTGGGAAAAATGGACAGAAGAGCGAGTCTCCTGAGGAACAGGGAGCTCTGGCTGAGTCAGACTGACCCTGTGTCTTCTACAATCACACCTCTTCCCACAGAAGCAAACCTGCACCAACAGAAACTCCTGCTGCAGTGAGAGGCTAAGTCAGCAAAATACTGAAAGAATACAACAAGAGAACATTCTTTTATTTCTGTTCAACATCCCTCTGTCCTACAAGCTAAGCCCCTTGCTACTGCAGAGACCAAACATTACTCCATTCTTTCATGGACTTATAAAAATCCATCTGAAAAGCAGTAAAGATATTTAGCATTTCACACAACCGCTCACAAGGCTATACGGACAAATGCCAGCATAAACACATTATTCCAGGCAATCTGAATATGCTTCTGATGTTTAAAGCACTTCAAATGACCTCAGAACACAAATACTCTATTTTAAATATTACTACAAATTAATCAGAATTTTTTGTAACCTCATAAGTATTCTGCAAAAAGGCAATCCAGGCAAGGCACACAAATGAAAGGAAAAGAGGAAAATCAGAAAGGGAATCAAATAAGGTATAAGGGAACAGAAATAGGAGAATATAAAAACACACAGAATGAAGCACAGGCAATGAAATGCTGATTCTTGAAGTGACAAATGTAAAAAGAGAAGAGAATTGGTAAGACTTGTTCCATAATTTTCCCCATCAGAAGAAATGCGTAGTCATCTATAAAAATTTCATCCTACTAAACCCACCTGGGGCCCACAGACTACCTAATGGCCACCAAACTAGTTACAGGGTTTATCTAGACAGGAAATTATTTAATACACAAAAAGATTCTTATCTTCCAATTATTTTCCAATAAATACTTCTAACACAGACCAATATAATATTACACACTGCTGTAATTGTGGGGTTTATATCATTTAACAAATTCTAGTTCAGATACTTAAGCAGGAGGAAAATTACCATGCCCAAAATACTTTGTTTAAAAATTTTTACCAACTCCTTCAATGGAACATCCAGATATTTCACAGCTGGCTGACACATTTTTAAGATAAACAAAACAAAGGGCAAATTTACAGGAAATAGATAAAAAGTCTCCTTGCAAGTGAATTACTTTTCAAAAGTACCTCACACGTCTATGGCACACATTGCTTCTGACAACAAAATGGTTATTAGACCAAAAGTTTGATGAGAATTATTTGGGAGACTAATACCTCAAATAAGTCACAGCAGCTTGTTATGAAACAGGATTAAGTACATAAGACAGGAGAGACGGGAAAGTAAATTCAGCTGGGGATTTTGCCTTATTATTACAAAAGCCTTTTCTCCATGTTCTTACCAAAGGCACAGCCAGGCAGAATTTCTGCAGTGGTTATGAACATTTATTTAAAAACCAGAAGGGGGAACACTTTTAAATAAATATTGTTTTTTTAAAGAGCCACATAAAAATACTAGATTAGCTCTTATTTAATCAAATAAATTTTAACTTATGTTAGTGTCTGTTTACAATTTTAGTTCCTCTTATTTTCCATTATCGCTGAAAGGACCAAGAAATAAATCATACTAAATTACGTTGCAGCTTTAAATTATAAGTGCTTCATGAAGCTCATCTTCAGAGTTAATGATTTCCTATATTTCCTTATCTGACAACTTTCTAAGTCTATTTATTTAGCTTGAAAGTATTTTTAATTTGACTTTTTGATTCAGCATACCAGCCTCACAAGTGACATATCACAAGCGTTTAACCACCAAGTGACTTGAACATTTCAGTTTTCTGGGGACAAAGGTATGGAATGATGGGTTTTCCTGGTAACCAGAGTCAATTTTTCAAAGTTCCAACCCCTTGCAAACAGGCAGCAGTTTTCACTAAGACACATCATAACATGTTAATTTTGAAATCAAAGTTTAGCAAACACAACAGATGGGAGACAAGAAGACAAGTCTGACAACTCATTTTCTGGCATTTACTGGTCTTTCAAATTTGTAAAGTTTTGCAGCTGTGCAATTCTGTTCCTCTCATCTGTCAGTAATCAACTATACAAGCCTTTCAATTCACTTTGCAGCTTACTTTAATGAAAGGCAATCTCTGTTTTAACAGCAAATACATCATATGTTCAACCAGAGATGGAAATTCAGGTACCACAAAGAAAACTGTTGCAAAAAATCACGACAAAACGTCCATGTGAACTGTTGTGTCTTATGTAAGACACATCAAATAAAGGTCATCATTCTTATCCCTTACCAACATCTTCATCTTTTCCCCTGTAGAAAGCTACGTCATTCAAGGAAGTCATATTAGTTCCTCTAGTTCATTTGTTTTTTAAATTGGATCGCTATAGTTTCAAACACAACATACTGCTCTGAGATGTTATTAGGACACTAAGAAATAAAGTCGTTCAGAATCAGAAGCGTCTACCTTTTCTCCTTCAAGCAAGATGCAGTTTCATGATCCATTTAAGTCAGCCTAAGACAGTGCTGCCAACACTAGGAGCAATTTGCAGTCCTAAACCCCTTTTATACGCTTTTGCTCAAAACTCGAACAAGTTTTGATGTTCCAGCAACTGCATGGAAAATCAGATTAACATGCTCATCAACCTGGAAAGAGAAAAAAAAGAATCCAGTGGGGGCTGTTACAGAAGGCAGGACCACACAGCAAGGGGAGAAAGCAGGACTGCTTCCGTCAGTGCCATGGCATGGGGTTAGGTCAGGCTGACCTACTGGTGGGACTTCACACTCAGAAATAATGTGAAATTGTACTGCCACTTCCTGTAAATTATTTTTTTCCTTAACTTCAAGAGTTTCAACTCTAAAAATACTGAGACAAGCAGATCTTCTCACTGTGTACTGTGCTTATGCATTCACTATTAACATAATTCTTAAGGAATAATGTCAGAGAGTACTACCAGAACAATATGACAAGCAGCCTTTGAAAAGTTAGCAGCAGAAGTCAAGATCTGTTTCTCTAAATTCCAAAATTCACATTCTTATTAAGATGGTTAATCCTAAAAGTTCATGAAACTCAGAGTAAGGTAAGCATTCAAGATTTGAAAGGAAGAGATTCCCAAACACACCACTTCTTACCCCTTCATGAAAATGAAAAAGTTTCTGTTCTTGGACAGACCTTTTATTTTTGCCATGTAGAGCCACCTCCTACAGCAAAACTACCTTTGGTCTCGTAACACCTTCCCCCTCTAGTACACAGCAGCAAATATACCCTTAGAAGAACAAAGTAAAAAATCCAAACTCACAACAGTTAACCTTCTGATGCCAGTTTAAATAACTAAACAAATTATGTGGGCACAAACAGATTAAGCAGCCAAACCCCTTTTTTTCCTGCCAGGTTCCACAAGCTGGGTTCCCTGAAGACACACAGGGCCCAGTGAAACTGTTCACCAAGTCTAAAAATTTCCACAGGTAAACGAAACAAAACAAACTTTTCTAAAGTCTACATTTTGTCCAAGGCTTATATTTTGAGAAAATCATAGCGAGCACTGCAGAAAACTTCAGACAGTATCCAAAATAATTTGAAATAAATTGTGTGTAGCAACATATTCCGGAAGGGTAGGAAACAAAGACTGCTCAAGGGAATGCATGCAAAAAGACTATGAGATGAAAATTGAGAAGGGCAGAACAGTATGATGGGGAAAAGGGAAAAGCGCATAGAAGCACTAACCACAGTAATAGGCTTGAAGTGCCGAGACGATCATCCAGGTGATGCTATGATTTACTGTGCGTGTACACTGGGGAGCCTCAATCTTTCCATGGGCATGGGTATCTGAATCCTTGTGTTCCCTTTAAGAGGCTGACCTGCCGCCACTGCTCTCTGTAAGTGGGGATCTGCAAAATCCACTGAAGAAGAATCCAACTTCTCCTTGGGGAGTTGGAAGCTGGGGGTCTCTGTTGCTCTGGGTATCTGCAAACTCACCTTTCTATCATATCTTCCATCCTCCTTTCAGAGCTGACCTATGGAAAGAGACTTGGCATTCTGGGGGTGATTAGGGCCCTTACCCCAGCAAATATCGGGGGGGNGGTGCCCCTCTGTCCTCTGCAGTTGACTGAGTCAACTCTGTTGCTTATGCAAGTTGGCATCTGGGAAATCCTGCCACTCCTTATAATAAGGAAATAACAAGAATAATGTCTTGAAAATTAGACTATACTTATACAATATAAGGATTTTTGCAAGAACTCAAGCTTAAGCAGCTCTGTTTTCCACTCTTCCTCTGCCCTGTGTTCCCAGACATGTACTCTTGCTTCTCTGCTGCAATGTATTGTCCCCTCCACAACTACATCAACACACTACTTGCAGAGCAATGCTGCACATCGGGCCAGTTCAGCGGCTCGATCTACAGCAGGCTGCTACAGCAGCTCAGCCAGCACAACTGATAGCGCAGTGCACTGCAGTGGCATGAAGCAGCCAGCAGCAAGGGAGGCAGGAACTCTGCAAACTGGCACTGCCAGGCAAGCTCTACAGGAGAGCCTAGGGAAATTAGACTTGACATACCTGACATTTGTCATAACTCTGTATCCTACAGGCAGGGATGCCAACTGCGATGAACGCGGAAGTTCAAGCAGAGGTTTTGTTTCAAAACATACTAATCTCTGGGCTGTTCTTGCTTGGCAGATCATACTGACATAGTGGCTTCTCCTGTTCAAGAGATGTCTTCCTAACACGGAGGTTGGAACTTTTGTAGACATTTCTCTCAGGATGCGGTACAGCATTCTAGTTAAAGCAACCCAAACGCTAGTTGGTGACTGAAGTAGGGATCCCATTCCTCCTGTGTATTTTATACTCCTCCTACACCAGCGCTGACAGAATATCTGATCCTGTTGTGGGCCAGGGAGATAAACTGGCAAAACCAGAATCATATTCTGTGTTTTGTATTTTTCTGCTGGTTTACTATTTTGAGGGGACCAACCATAAGGTACAGGCACTCAGGAAGCACCAGAAGCAGGACGACCCTGTTCAGGAAGCTGCTATCCACCAGATAGCCTGTAACATCTAAACCCTTAGCCCAGTGTTCCTGCCAGCTTAACCCACTGTCTGACTACACTCCTGCCAACAAGACGACCATCTGATTGACCACAGAACTGCATGACTGCAAGAGCAGTAAATCATAGCATCACCATACATATCACACCTTTTGGCAGATACATGCAGTCGTACTGGCTCAAGCCAACTACAAATCCACAGATGAGAATGGTGTTTCACAACTGATCCAAGTTCATGGTGCTAACACTGGCCATGCTGGGTGCACTTTTTCAACCCCTTCCTCCACCAAAACCAGCGCTCAGACAGTTATATAACCATCCATATCAAAGAAACTGGCACAGGTGAAAAATATACCTTTTTTTTCCCTCAGTATGATCACCTCCAATAGTCTGGAAGTTACCTCTTGCATTAAAACCAGATGAAAATAGACAATGAGTAGTAGCAGAGGTCTTGATCATCTAGTGTATGGTATTCATCATCTTTTTGGAGAAACCAGAAACATTTTTAAAATAGCTTTAAAACTTTGTGAAGAAACAAATTAAGTTATTCATGGATAAGCATGAACACGATGCTCCAGTCTGGAGTGCCTCTAAGTCTTTGGAGGTGCCTTGAGCGTCTTTCCCCATGGTCAATATCACCAATTACCAACTGTTAGCTACGTCTCTATGAATAATGATTGAAGAAATAAGCACCTGCACTGTCATCTTTACAGGTCAGAATATGTACCTAGAACAGGCAGCTTCAGGCATCTGATTTAGTTTCTTAAGTTGAAGGCTAATCTTCTAGGAATTAACATGGAGGTGGGAAGAGAGGATTCTCTACGCTTCAGAATAGAAGCCAAAATTACAATGGCTCTAGGTGACCATAAGCTTCCCTATGTGCTAGAAGTCTCCTAACACAGGCACTGTACTCAGGTATCTGAAGATAAGCAGTACAACTTCTCCATGTCTTCAGTTCCACTCACATAGCTAGGGCAGCGTATACCTGAAAAGCCTTCATTTCTAATCTAACTCAAAGGATGTAGTGCTCAGTTTTCACCTTCTTTTCCAGCTCTTGTTCTCAACACGGCTTTTTATTTTACAAGACAAGATTCTGAAGCACCATCATATGGTACTTCAAATTGCTACTGCTTTTTGGGACCAGACCATGTCATTGGTCTCTCAGACACCCTGCATCAGAAGGGCTAATGGGATATTTGATGATATTAACTTTTACTTCTGAAACAATAGCAACTTAAAATAGGACTTCCCCACTGCTCATTCTCAGTTTTACCCATTCTTGCCTCACAGCAAGCAGAACCTCTATGGGTGCATCCCCTTTTGAACTAGAATCAGAAACTGATCCACTTTTAAATAAAAATTAAAGCAAAAGAAAAGTACTTGCATTATTTTTCCTGGATGGACTATTCCCTTGAGTTTACAGCCCAGCCTTCCACATCTTAAACCCGTATTACTGCTATTTGTATTATCGCAAAACCAAAAGCTGAAGAACAGAGCTAATCTTGCAACTGTTAGATGAATCTGACAGCTTTCTTCTCCCTTTGTAAAGACCGTATTACATTAAGTAAAGATCACAGTACAAGACTTCATAAGATAAGCTACATGTCAGAAGACAATTCATAACACTTATTTCCAGAAGGCTATGTCATACAGAAAGTATGAAAGTAAAAGCATGACTGGGCTGTATGAATTAAAAGAAAACCGAACAAGTGAGCCTGAATGTTCCTTGTCCCTTATGAGATTGTTATTTCATCATACGCTAACACAAAACATTAGCAAAGCCTACTTCTTTATTTAAGAACAAAGCTTCTTCATTCCTGATATAGCCAAGAGAAAGAAAAGTGGTCCTACTAAATACATACTCTTCAAATTCTAATTTCCTGTTAATAGATTATAAAACGAACGTAGATGACTCACTGGATCAAAGAAAAATAACTTTTCATATACTGCATTATTTCTCATGAAAGTACTGTGTAATCATATTAAGATTCATTAAAATTCATACTCTGATTCAGTGTATTTTCTTTTACGCTACATTACACAACCACACACATGGAAGTATAAAATGTCAGTGCTGCCTAGATGCATCAGTAAGTATCTGCACATGGAAAAAACATAAATCTATGGAACAGAAGAATACCATAAGGCTAAATTTCGAGTAGTCTCTGCAGCCTAAATTCCTTTGACTTTCAATGGGACTTCGGTTTACAAGCAACTCAGTGCTACTGAAATCCTACCAATAACCTGATCATAAATCAGGTATGATACACCTCTAAAAATGTTTTATGTTTGAATCAGCTAAAGTCTCTTCTGTGTAAAGTACTTCATGTTCTTCTTGCATCTGTTAACCAGTAAAAACACTTTAAAAAGTGTGGTAAACTTACATTATTAATTTAAACTCTTGATGTGCTTTTGCAACAATCTTTTACCCAAAACAAAGTCAAATAACAGATAACTGGACACATTGAGCACAAAGGTAAACCTAGCTATAATAAAGGGCTACTGTTAATACTTTTTTTTTTTACTTGCACCGTTCATAGTCTACTTCGGTTAACAACAAATTTACACCTGGCTGAAATAACCAAGTTCTGTTCCTGAAACCCACAAAGAAACAGCAGATATTCTACTTCACAAAGTAAACAGCTACCAAAAAAAAAAAAAAAGACGAAACACAGACAAAAAGACATTACTATGGAAAATCATCTAAATACAGCTTTGGCCCCTTGTATGTGCCTGCATATTACTGACAAAATAACAAATTATTAGTGATAAAAATTTAACATTGGGATTATAAGAATGCATAGAGATAGGGAAAATATAAACTAAAGCTGTTTTAAAAGCAGACCCTGCAGCAATGTGTGAGCTATGCTAAACTAGAAACTATCACGTAAGTTCCTTTAGCCTACTAGATTTGCCGTTTCACAGGTGAAAAAGCAATCCATAGCTCCAGAAAAAATGAAACCCTCATCTTCTCACAGTTGAGGGTTACCAGGAAACTTCTCTCACTACCCACAAGAAAGGTGTAACTATTCCAAGTTAGACATCAGGATTCATCAGCTAGTGGTGGAACACTGCCTCTTAAACTGAGCACTACAAAGTCCTGTGGCACTTTCAATAACCAGTTGTTTGAATTCAGAAATGCTCAATACATTTATATTTCAGTTCAGGATATTGACACATACAAAACACATATGTAAATGTGCAGGGTAAGCATCCACAGTCCACAGCAGAAAAATGAGTAAAAGACAACCTGCTCTTACAGTAACATCATCTTTGAAGAACAGCATTGTAAATGACATTCCTGATCATCAGGAGGCAGTGCCAGGAGGTGGAGCAGAAAGTGGTGTAAGTAAACATCCCCAACTTCTGTTACCAAGTGTTACAATTGCCACTGGGGCCCCACAGCCTCCCACCTGCACAAACTTCTAAACATCACAAAAAGATAGGTCAAAATCACATTGCCAAGACATCATATATTCTACCCATCTAGAGCTGATAACATCACCACTAGAAAAAACAAGCATGCGATGCTCTAAGTGCATACAAATATGTTTAAAGAGAACATTGCCATCTGTTCTACATCTGAAACTCATTTTCGTTGAAGTTAACCTGGAACAAGCTTGCTGACAAAGCATTAAAAGGTTATTCTTATTAATGATTATTGTAAGTAGGCAGAATAGGCCTTTCAGTAATAAATCTAAAAATTTAACTAGCTGTCCATTGTGCAAACAGAGAAGAGTCCTTATGTTAAAAGACTTACAAATGTAAGAGACAACATGTGAATGGAAATATAAATAGGGAAGCACACAGCGACACAGACACAGTATTTGTCTGAGTGGCAAAAAATTATTTCAGGAAACAGCTTTTGTCCAAAGATACTGGTCAAACAGGAAAAAAAAAAAACCACAAACAAACTTTTCCCCATCTCCAGCACAAAAAGTAATATTAAACTGGTTATACTTATCCAGAAATCGCAGATTCTGGTCAGTAAAGTCTCATCACAGAGAAATCCTGTATCTCTAACAGTTCTCAAGTTTATGAGACAATTTTTTTCAAAAAAATATAAATGTACTGAGCATCTACTTTGCAGATTTTTCAAAGAGAAAAATTAATATGGAAATATGAGTATCCTTCTTTGAAAACTGCGTAAGCGCGAAATAAAGCCTGACAGCAGTGCTAAGCTGCTGGTAGGAGTCAGGCAGCATAATGCAGGAAGGATGGAGACCTTGCTTTCCCAAACTACACCTGCTGCCACACTCCTGCTATTACCAAGGGAAAGTCATGCTTGACCAACCTGATAGCCTTCTATGAGGATGTAACCAGGTGGATGGATGACGGAAGGGCGGTAGATGTGGTCTATCTTGACCTCAGCAAGGCATCTGACACCGTCTCCCACGGCATCCTTGTGTGCAAGCTGAGGAGGTGTGGCCTGGATGATCAGGTAGTGAGGTGGATTGTGCGCTGGCTGGAGGGCAGATGTCAGAGGGTTGTGGTAAATGGGGGCGAATCTAGTTGGAGGCCTGTGACTAGTGGAGTCCCTCAGGGGTCGGTGCTGGGTCCGGTACTATTCAATATCTTCATCAGCGACCTTGATGAGGGAACGGAGTGTACCCTCAGCAAGTTTGCTGATGACACTAAACTGGGAGGAGTGGCTGACACACCAGAGGGTTGTGCTGTCATTCAG
>VWZZ01001434.1:83862-105525 GCA_013399095.1 Psophia crepitans | reverse complement strand
TGGAGCATAGGAGGTTCCGAGTTAATGTGAGGAAAAACTTTTTCACTGTGAGGCTGACAGAGCACTGGAACAGGCTGCCCAGAGAGGTTGTGGAGTCTCCTTCTCTGGAAACATTCAAAACCCGACTGGACGTGTTCCTGAGTGATGTGCTCTAGGTGGCCCTGCCTTGGTGGGGGGGGTTGGACTAGATGATCTTTCGAGGTCCCTTCCAACCCTTGTGATTCTGTGATTCTGTGATTACAGCTGGTATACAATTGGCCACCTTCTGACACACCACCCTGCTGGCTCGTGTTTAACCCATCATCCACCGGGACCCCCAGGTGCTTTTTTTTGCGAAGGTGCTTTCTAGTCAGCTGGGCCCCAGCCTGCACTGACCTATGGGTTATTCAACCCCATCTGGAGGACTTCACATTTGTCCTTAACTTGATGAGATTCCTATCAGCCTGTTTCTTCAGTCTGGCTAGATCCCACCAAAGAGCAGCTCTGTTTTTCAGAGTATCTAACGATTCTCTGCAACCTGTCATATCGTTCAAGAGCCTGCTGAGAAGGCATTCTGTCTAGGTTGTTAATCAAAACACTAAACTACTGACCCAGCATCAATCCATGATGGATGCCATTAGTCATCACCTGCAAGATGGACTTTGCACGAGTGACAAGTCTTAGAGCCCAATCACCCAACCAGTTTTCCACTCAACTCCTTCTCCACTTCTGCAGTCCACATCTCACTCAAGCTATGTTATGTTTCCTTTTGTATTCAGCACTACAGAGCCCAAATTTAACTGGAGCTTTTATGAGCTAAGATGACAAAATAGCCTGAAGCCTCACTTTCTCACAGGTGCCAAACAATTACATTTTGTCACACAATACTGACATATCAATCACTGTTTGGGAAAACATTCCCATCATCAAATCACACTAGTTCAAAATGGAAAGTTATGTGAAGCCTTATTTGAATGTAACAACAGATTAAAATAAGCCAACAGAGCTACCTGGAGTAAGCTGGGTTTGAAGCAAGTGGCACAGTTATAAGAAAATGTAATTAAACAGCTCTATTAGATAAGGATAAGACTTAACTGTTACTTAACTGTACTACATACTTCTGTGACTTACTGCTACAGTGCAATTTTGAGAAGCGGCTAACCACCAGAATCATCACATAGGAACAGCCTGTCTTGAACTAGGTGAGAAGCAGGGAGCAACACATACAGACACGTCTCGTGTACTAGAATGAAGTGTCTGCTCTGTGTATTTTTCCTCCGCTTAGAATAGTAACAGTGATCTAAAAGTAAAGAAAATAAAGAGTCTGCTTTAAAGGGTCAGTTAGGAGAATAAAATGGTTATAACAGTGAGTCCATTAGAGGACTCTTCAGGTAAATTTGATCTTGAGTGAAACAGCGGAAGAAATTTTGGCTGAGTCTGCACTACTGATTGGTTTAGAATAGCACAGTGGTTTTGAGGCACTTTCCCCAATGATCCCAGTTTGCTGCATGCTGGTTTAGTTCACTGAGAGCTTTCCACATATATAACCTAGATGTCTCCTGGAGAAAGCTAAACCACAGGCTCTGATCTACAAGTCACAAAATACATTTCAAACCCTGGGGAGGGACACAAAAAGGTCTGCATCAATTACTGGTATGAACAACTTCAAAATACACTCACGATGCAAAACATCTGGTCCAGAGGATGAGATTACATCTAGCCTGAAGTAACCCTGGTACCACATAGACAGAGGGACATCAACACTGCTTCTAGTAATTCATTCCTAAAGTACCAAATTAATTGTTAGTGTAAACACAGTCATAAGTGCTTCTGGCAGTAGTGTCACTACAGATACAGATCCAAGAAAACACACTACAGTTGGATGCAATAGCTGGCAGATTTCTTCAAATATCTATAAAACCAGGATGGGATAATAACGGTTGTAACTGGATATTGGGATATGTGGATTCTACAAAAAGGGGGCGGGGTGGTGGGGAATGTGCCACAAATTCAAATAATCAAACTGATTCAGTTCATATTTAATAAAAGAGACAAAAGACTGACATCTAAAAATACATCAGGGTGAACACTTGGACTGAGAGAGTCATTCAAAGCAGAGAGCAAAGCTCTTATGACAAACAACTAAAAACTGATCACGAGGAAATGTAGGCTGGAAATTATGACATCTCCAATAATCAAAAGAGTGAGAAGCTACACTCACTCTCCAACCAGTTTGGATAAAAATCTAGTAAGTTTTAAGAAGGAGCTTGATCAGCTTGATGTGATTACTTGCAATAGCCAACATTTTATTTTACACAATTCAGAAGGGCATTATGCTTCTAACATCATGAGACAGGCATGCTAAGCTGGGTAGGCTTGAATGCACACAATCCCAAACAAACCATGAACACAGTCAATTCTATACCTGGCTTTTGGTGAGAGAAACCATGCTAAACACAGCAGTAGCTCACAAATAGGAGGCTAACAATGAAACTAAGTTTATTCTTTCCTGCTGATTCAATCTATCATCCAAGAGGTCTTCCAGCAATGTAAATATTGTATCCTGTCTCCAGTAAGTACAAAGATAGCTCCGTAGAAAAATACGAGAACTTACCCAAATCGACAGAAATTATTGCAGCAGTCACATTTCTCAGTCTTTTGAATTATTCTGGAAGTTCCCTCTCATTCCTGACATTGCTTTCTAAGTGAACGTGCCCAGAGTTACAGGTTCAGCTTGAAACCAGGGAGGTAGCATCTACTCATGTCACTTTTCTCATTATGTCAGCATTCCACCTCTCTGAACTTGGCATGTTTGGGGGTTTTTAGCTCTTTAAAAAGCAGTAAACTCACAGGGCAAGTAAAGCACTGGTAATTATACTGCTATGCTTTGCTTCTCAACTACCTTTCTGAGGAATCATTTAAATTGCAAGGTTTTCTCCTCAGGCTCTTCTCTATTAGAGATAGAGATATGGCAGCTATATGCTGCCATATTCTATCCTCTCCCTCCTCTCTAGTTTCACAGATGAAAAAAGGCCACAGTTCAACAGACTGGGTTTTTCTGTGGAAGTAATTAGAATATTCTCAGTGTTTTACTAGACCTTGTAAGCCTTCTTTAATCCTCTTCCAATGAAGAGTGAAATTACAATTTTCCCCAAAACCAGGACATAGACAGTTTGTTGCATATACTTTCACTGCCTCAGAGGGTTAATACAAGGTGGAAGAACTATGTGCATCTCAAAGCAATGCAATTTTCCTGTTACTTTACCTTCATCAACTTACCCTGTCACAAAAAGGCAAAAAAACCCCAGCCTTACTAAAACCAGTAAAACATCCCCCCAAATGCCTGGCTTTATCACAAGGTTAAAAACACAAATCTGTTTTCTTATTACTAAAATGTTTCTAAGGAAAGTTATTCTACAATGTTTTGGAAAAAGGAGCTAGCATAACTCAACACTGATATATATTGTTCCCTGTCTGTAAACAGTGACACAGCCTCAACCAGATTTATCTAAAACAAACATCACAAGAACTACAACACTGACATGTATTTTTACAGTAGTCTGTTAAAAGATTGACAGAAGGGCAATGTACCATAACACCAGATAACCAATAATCTTTAGTAACTCCAAAATAAGCTACAAAGGATTATTTTCTATGTAGCCATGGGAAAGGAGGACCTTAGAAAGTATGCTGGGGACAATCAGGTAATATCAAATGAAAGGAATGTGAAAAAACCTTCTACAGGGACCAGTAAGAGAAGGTCAGGAGAGTCTAACAAGGCAGTATGGAGTCTTCCATAACTGTGGAGGCTCGGCACAGTGTGAGGAAGAGTGAAGCTGGTGCAGTTCTCCACTGCCAAATTCATACACTAATAAATTGATTGAGGCAGCAACATCTTTAAAGGATTGAAGAGAAACATCTGTCATATTTCAAACAAAAGGGATTACAGAAATTAAGATACAAAAGTCTAAAGGCCTGGATCAGAATATAATCTACCCTACAAATCTACAGAGTTTCTCCAATCAGATAAAAAATGTTTCATAACAAGTTAAATTTTAGGCCAAATTATTTGAGCATTTAATTTTAATTCCTAGAAACTATACGCCTTTCCAACAAGGAATAAAATTTTTTCAAATCACTACAAAAATAGTCAATACATGAAGCAATGCTATATGACAGTACCCATTAAGGTCTTTCCAACATCAGCCATCCACCACAGTCAAGTTTGAAAGAATGCACTACCTACCCCCTTTGAAACAAATCCACATTGAAGAATTTGTGGAGCTCCACGGAGAATTCTACCATAGCCTGAACTTCACTCATGTTTATGAGCATGAAGAAGTCAAAATTGTCAGCACCTTAGTTACTGAAATAAACAGAAAACAAACTTTTTAGAACACAAGCTGGGGATAATGACTATCTGGTCCTTAAAAAAGGACAACGCTATATAAAATTTTGCACAGCGTCCTTAAGTATACAGGCCCTGGAGTAAACAAGAATATAGGATGTACCAAATCCTGCCCACAATAACTTCTATCTTTGTTTTGAAGGAATCAAATGTTATCAGAGAAACACCATCAGCATAACATAATCCTGGCACTTACTGATACCTGCGACTGCAGTGCTGCTCTGATACTTGGCTGGAGAGAGGGAAAAGCACTGCCGACAAGGAGAAAAAGAGCATGGTCTGCTTCCAGCCCTTGTTGAAGCAGAATGACCGTGCTGATAGCAGTGCCTCAACTCCAACATGAGGACAGGGACAGCTGAATTACAGTGTGGCCAAACGGTGCAGAGAAAGTACTTGACCAGATCATGTAGGGCTTTAGATGGAGAGATTCTAGAGGGAAGGCAGGAGTTAAGGAGAGAACATGCCCATTTTCAGTCAGTCTTTGTTAGCAGTAGTGTTAATTTTCACTGTCTTCTTTGCAGCCACAAACTGGCACCTTCTTGCTAATTTACAACTGCCTGCTGATACTGAAAATCCTGCATACTTGACAGAGTTCTGCTGGATTTCCTTCAACAATATCAACTGGATTAATAACAGACTTCACTTTCTACAAGCACTTCAAACACTGCAAGCACTGTCTGGTTTGAGGGATAAACAAACAAAAACACCTAAACCAGACTATCCTTCATGCACTTTAGTCCATCTTCTGGATCTAACACAGAAGCAGTAAACATAAAGCTAGCCTGGTTGGAGCTTCAATGGATTATGGGGGTTCGTTTCTAAAATTTTGAACATGCATTTGGGTCTTTGTGAAGCAGCAGGCAGTAATTCTGAGACTGAAACAGAGTAGTTGGCAAAAGAAAAAAGTCACTGCGACTGCAGATATCAGTCACCTGAAAGCAAAGTTACCTTTAGAGGCGAGCTTTAGCCTACCAATTAAATTATCTTGGCATATGAATCAAGATAAGATTTACCTTTCTGTACTCGCTCCAGAGGAGCTGGAAGGCTTCAAGCACCATAGCACAGGTCTAGATTTTTAACTATAAACAAAAAGTTAATTCTGACCTTGGTCTAACAGTTAATACAAGGACTCTGCATGCACTTTACAAACAGTATGCTATTGAAGTAACAGAGGACAGGGAAAGAGGAATTTTGCTTCTGAAGCTGAGTTATGACAATATGATGAACTCAGATCAAGGGCTCCAACTGCAAGATCAAAACTACAGCATCTAGATGTCCAGCTTGTCTAAATATCCTGTGTTGATTCAAATTTCAGTCAAGGGACTTCAACAGATTAACTGAATGATGCCAAAAGTTTGCTGCAGTATGCAGTGCTAGGACTGTCACTGATAAGCTACACGGCTTTGCAACAATTCCCTCTTCCACAGCTTTGTCTATAGGACCATGTAGGGATGTCCTCAGACATCTTTAAAGCTAGAATCAAGAAGTTCTGCACTCTAATTCTCTGGGGTTACCATACTGCGTTATCACATGTGCATCACCTACCAAGATGCAAGAGTATCTTCTGCAAATTGAACCTGACCTGATGGTTAGCAGAGATCCAGAGATTCTAGACCTGAGACCCATGCATTAAAACCTGTGATGAAACTGTCCAAGACCTCAGAAAGGACCTCATTTTAAAAAACTGAGGAAAAAGCAAAAGGACTTAGAAAAAGGATGCCATGGGGCAGTCTCACCCAGCTTGCATTTTGATGAAACTACATTTTCAAGGGAGGAAGACATCACATGTCTCTGACTCCCCAGCACCATGAGTGGCATTACGTCTCTGAACAGTTTGCCTGCACTAAGGGAAGGGAAAACTTTCTGCAGGAGTTGTTGGGCCAAGAAGCCACTCCCAAATGCTTCAGGGTCCCTCAAGTCCTCAGCAGGAAAACTCAGAAGAATCTAGAACTAGTTCAACTTGTCTAGTTCGAGGTCTGTTTCATGAATGAGTTAATTCAACAAAAAAAACTAGGAGAGCCACATCCTGCATTACTGTCAAAAGGGCTGTCCAATGCACTTGTGCTATTTCTATTGTGTCTAACATGGCTCTAGCTGGGGTCATTCCATCCCTCCTCTGTTGAACTGACGTAGCACCCCCAGCCAGCCCACTAAAAACTGCCTGGCAGGGAACTCCTTCAGACCGAACACAGGGTCCAGTAAAAACCCAGTCCTGCATGACACAGCGCCATGTGTTTTAATCCAATAACACAGCCCTCACTCAGCTACCAACAGTACTTGGAAAACTGGCACCCATGCCTTGCTCCACTACCAACTGCAAAACCAGTAAGAAATATTGAGCCACAGTTCACAAAGCAGATCATCCAGAAAGCAACGCTGCATGCCACCACAGGTACCCAGGATTGCACTCTACCGGCTGACCTTTGAGTGTGGCTTTTTCTTTGCGATTCAATGCACCTTAACCTGGGTGAACGGGAGCATTCACTGCCCTCGGCTGACAGAAATCAAATCACTACTTTTCTGTCAAAATCTTTCAGGTCAGTGCAAAGGAGAACTGTGTTCATTGAACTCTGTAACAGAAAGTGTTATGCAGTGATTCAATACTTTAAAGGAGAAACTCAAACTTGGACGTCTTTAACTTTTGTACGCTAATCATACAAAAGCCAACAAAAAAAAGGTAAACTTATGTAGACATATTTATTTGTATAGATTCCATTCAAATTTACAGCTGAACTTCACTGACAAATGTCAATGACACTAAATGTCCACAACTCATTTTAATACTTAATGAGTTTATTGTTGTATTTTAAAGCATATAATTAGCATTCAGAAACCGAGCTACTGAACTACGCATTTGTTCTGGCTGCCTGTAAGAAGCAGAAGAATCCTTCAGTAGGAGCTCTCTCCATATGAACAACAGAGGTCAATGTAGCGTATAAACATGTATTCAATAGTCAAAAATATTTAAGCACTGAGATCGAACATCTCCAATAGTTAAAATGTCAGTTAAACCACTTGATCCTACACTGAAGGCCAAAACTTTCCTTTCCCTCATGCTTCTGGAAGTCTATTTATTTTCTTTAGCTGGAAAATCTCCTACATATCCTGGCCAGTCCATGCTGTCCCCACACCCGCCCACCACTTCTTTAGTTATCCAAACTAATCTTTCCAATGCCACAATACAGACTGGATCACAGGATATCAGATTTTACAACAACATCAGAAGGAAACAATGTGTCTGGATTCTGTTGTTTTCTAAATTGATCATTTTAGTGATACTTCACAGCAGCTGCATCAGAGCACTTCAGAGTGCAATGAAAAGACAGATAGAGGTATATAGAAACCTCTTAAACCAGCTTTGTTCTCAGAGAAATGCTTGTATAACAGTGCCATTAATCTATCTACTTGTACTGGGAATTGTAACACAACACTAAGAAACAAAACCGCAGTAGGGTCAAAGAATGTCTTACCTCCACCAGTAAATACTCCATTTTTGTATGTTAATTAACCAGTCTTCCAGTTCTTCACTATTGCTGTCAAAAACATACTGCTTGAACTAAAAAACAAACAAACAAACAAACATTTTACTAAGAGCAATATCTCTAGAACCTTTCAGTACTCATGTTCTTCATTCTCTTTTCCTGTGTCCTAACAACAGCCCCTATCAATGTCCTCTGCAACAATCATACATGTACCGCCTACCAGCATTCTCCAACCTGCCCTTGGTCCCTGCACTGCAGCTTTCAGCTTTCTGCAAGTGTAGCAGTCTGACACTTATTTTTCCAAAATAAAGAAAAAAATGAAACTTCTCATGAAGCCCATGCTCTGGGCAAAGCTGACGTTGCCATGTTCAGCGAAACTATCCCTGTCTTCATCAAGAAATTCCAAAAATCCTGCTCCCAGAGGACTCCAGTACGCCCCCAGCCACCCCGCAGCCTCCCCGATCCCCAGAGAGACTCTCAGCAGCCACGTAGCAATGAGGAGGTAGGTGGATATCCTGGTCTGAGTCATCAAATACAGCTCATGCCCCCACACAGTCCTACATAGCTACCAGGGCGGACACAACTTACAAGAATAGGTCAGATGAATTTCTTGTGGTAAATCTCAAGTCCCTTCTACTCAGGAGACAAAATTCAGGGGACAAGAGGAAGAGCCCTAAGACCAAGAACCCACTTTCTTAGAGCAAACATTACAGGTAGGTCAATGCCACCAAATATTCTGAAACTCTCCTTGAAGCTCCTGCTTGTGCAGCCAAGCTGTGAAACTGAACTGGTTTTGCCTTAGCTTCAGATAGAAGAAAACAGAAAAAGTGGAGCATAAAAAAATATATTATCTGGATTTTTTTTTAAAATAGAAATCACTTGTGCATGTCATGTGTGATATTACATCTTTGATACCATAAATTATCAATAATGCCCCAGTAAAATCCTGTTAACATAATACCACATCAAAAACGCACTGACATTTATTCCATTTGTTTAACAATGCAATACAACCTGTGTAAAGGACTAGGATTTTTTACAAAAAGAGAAGCAAACACACGAAATCCAGAGTAGTTGAAATTGTTCTAGCCTTAGATTTTGTGTGTTATATTCAGTGGAAGTCAAAAGCAAAAATACAGAATCCTACAAATGAAAATACAACAAAATGTTTATTTTCCTCCAGTTTTCTTCTAGCTGTTCACTTAGTCTTCACACAAATTTTCTTTTAAGTTGCTGTAGGAGCCTTGTACACCTCCATCCCTGACCGTTTTTTCCCTGTCCTCTTCTCCTTTATGCTCAGAGATCCAGCACCTGCCAACACAAATTCAGCCACCATCTATCTCTGGGCTGATGACTCACAGGTTTTTCCCCCCACCTGAGAACTGTCTTCAGTTCCAGTTCTGGCTGTTTCTTGGACACAGCCTTCAGCTGAAACTCAATGTGGCAAAAGAAGAGTTCTTGACCTGACTGGCATGGCTGTTCCTAATACCTACTTTCTGAGCATGCATAATAACACAATCTGACTGCAAACCTAGACAGGATTTTTCATTTAGTTTTCCCTGAGTTCTCATAGGCTTTGGCAAGACTATGCACAAGACCTGCCAAATTTTTCTGCACGTGATTAGAAATATGTCCCATGTATCCACACAGCCAAAACTCATTCAAGCCAATATCCTCTTTTGTTTTAATTACTGCAAGGCTGAAAAAGCATAATTCACTGCATGTATTAGTTCAGCATGGAGCTGCAAAGAACCAGCCTGTTATTTTGATCATTTCACCTCTCTCTCTGCACCCCCTCCAGAGATGGCCCAGACTACTGCATTCAGCATAACCCTTCTGTCCTTTGAAATCCTTTCACAGCTGTGCAGCACCCAGTATCAAGAGTGTTCTGTTTGAAGACTAAAGCTTCCCAGCACTACAAATAAACCCTGGTTGTCCATAATTAAAAAGGTGACGGGGTAGAAAAGAAACAGTAATTGAATTTTGGATTGCATAATCATCATGTTGTAAAACAAGGAAACAAACAAGCAAACCAAAAACCGTAAGTGGAAATATCTAGGATACCTTATCCAAGTCATTATCCCAATTTTAAAAAGGCAACATGATAACCACTCTGAAAATGCTGAATAGACTTCATTAAATTTTTTTTAAAGCTTCATAGTTATAAATAATTACATGAATGTAAATAACCACAGTTACTTACATACAGTTAAACCTAAAAACCTGATTTTATGGGCTCAGGGCAAAATCCAGCTATTACAGTTTTCTTCTTGCCTGGTTCTCGAAGTCTATATTACTTCCCAGACAGCCATTACAAGGTTTGATTCACCGTTTCTAACGAAGCTAATGGAAGATATCTATGACATTTTAATGGGCTAGATAAACAACCAGCTTAATCAAGTATTAAAATTCAAATTTTCCTGCTTTTTGCTTTAAATTTAGCATCAATATCTGGTCCTCTACGCAGTACACTGATAAAAACAACATACTCACTATGTTGAGCTGACAACTTGATTATTCCCACTGAGCATGAAAGTCATTAATATGTTGCTTTTATTTCTTTTCTTCTCCCCTATTAATAGATCATGTATAGATCAGTAATTCATCTTGAACATTCATTAGGATTATTCTCTTCTACCCCAGCACTGGTCTTTGTCTGTCTGACAAATGACATGTTATTTCTAAGCTTCCTCATTAAAAAGTTTAACATGAAAAGTTCTGTGAGCAGCACAGTTAAAAGCTTGCTTTCCTACCGCTGTGTCCACCCTCCACCACAATAAGCCCCTACCTTTTATGGCCCCTTGACAGGCAAAAGATCACACACCCCGCAGCTATGATGAAGCTATATCCGCAGCAACTGGCTAGCTGCTGCAAAACGGACCCCATGCTAGCGGACTTCTGTATTTTTTCTCCCAGTAAAGGCACTAACTTCAGTGTCTTCTCTCTTCAGCTGCTAATTTACACTAAATAAAAACTTCATCTTTGAGAGCCCTTCTCCTCTTCCACATTAAACTGAATTGGGCAATGGTTTCAACAGTAATTTGCAAAGAAAGAGGAAACAGAACACTAGCAAACCAAACCGAATGTTTTATCACGGGCTAAACCACAACAGCCTTTTACAAAGACTTCCCCTGAAAAGAGAACCCACATTTTAAAAGGTATGATTAAAAAGATATGAAATAATTGGCACAAATGCGACTGCCTTCGAGTCAGAACCAGCAAAATGCAGCGTTTTCAGGATATGTGCTACCACGTTACACCAGCCCTTTGTCCCACTTTGGTCCCACATACTGGCTGAGTGAGAAAAACGAACCAAATACCACTACGCTCCCATGCTAAGAGCCAAGGAGAGTGGACAGTGTAAATCAGCAGTTAAGCTCTCCACCATCAAGCTACATTAACAACAGCGATGCAAATAAATACCTCTAACTAAAGCAGAAGTAATGTATTGAGAAATACATCTGTAAAATCAACTGATTACTTATTTTGCTTATAATTTTCAATTAATGCAATTAATCTATCTTTTCCTGATAATCTGTTCAGAAGAGCAATATAGGGGAAAAAGAAAAATGAAGCATTTACTCTAAATACATAATTTAAATCCTTCTGGAACTTTACATAAAAAGCATATGATGATTTTACAGCAAACTAAAAAAAAAATAATTGCAAGCTGTAGTATTTTGGCTTAAAGAACAAATTGCACAGCTTAATACATTCACCTTCTCATCTCAAGAATTTATGAAGGATGCACTAGGTAAGAATTAATAAAGCAGGAGACGGAAGCTTACTAAAATAATTTGATTCTACCTAACTGAACAAGTTCTTCATAAAATGTTAAGGGTCTATTTCAGTGTACTTAAACCATCTTTCATCTTCCTACTCATACAAAGGAAGAAAGCAGTATCTCTTTGAATTCCATGTCCCAAGCAATGCCATTAAATGAAAAATAACTTTCACATGGATGGATGAATTTGGCATTAAAATGTCTGCAGTGATGGTTAATGTCATTATTCTGACATATTTTATGAATCAGAAGTGTCCAAAAAAGTAGTTGTTGGAAGTTCTCTCCTACCCCAAGCAAACTTACCAGCAAAAAAATAAAGCTTTGATTTCAAGAGAAATGAAAAATAAATCTACTGTACATGCTTAGTAAATTATTTTTAATAGGTAATAGTTTTGTATTATTGTCCTCTGTAAACAAAACAGAGCACAATTTACAGAGTTGAGTCATTGTTCCAATATCTGCTCTGAGGTCATGGTTTGACAAGACAGTAAATACAGTTTAGACTTGACAGTTTGATTTTGTATTGGAAGGCTTTATGCCAAATAGTTACTGCCTTTCCCCCCACAGCAGGCATTAAGTCAGCGCAAACGATATATTGTGTACTCTTATTAACTTAAGAAATGTGATCGTTTGCCTGCCTGATCAAAGTTACATTAGGAGATAATCTGATAGTAAATCTGATCCAGGATCAGTGGTCACAAGACCAGTTCCTTGGTAGTTCTTACACTAACAACATCTGTGGTGATAGGCTGGATGGGCCAACATGGAATAACAGTGACTCCACTACGACTTTCATGCAGATATTAGTTATTTTAGGGACACATGCAAGTACTCTATCAAAGACTATTTTATTTTTCAACACCTAATGTTAATAACCTAATGTAAAGTCAGCTGATTTGAGGCTGGCTTTACAGTACTACATCTTTAAAAACCATAATCCTTTATTTAACTTTTTTTCTTTGTAGTTTGGCTTCCATTTCCCTACCATTTTAATAACAAAACAAGCATTATAGCAAATTTAGGTTAAAAGTTTGATTCTTTGATTTTCAATGCAAAAAACTTCTAAAACCTCTGGAAATACAGAGAACTGTTTTCATCCTCTCATAATTTCTGTCCACTGCCTTTATTCAATACCCACCAGAGAAATGTCATAGATTTTACTTTGTTCTTTTTTTTTGGTAGTGATTTTCTGCCCATAGGTTTTCAAACACCCGCCCTGCAACTCTTCTGTTACACAAAACATGCATTAATTTTACAGTCAAATCCGTATTATTCTAATACAAATTTAGTTCTGGTTTTATGATACAAGCATAAAGTCGAAGGACAATTAAGCACACTACTGTTGCAAGCAATGACCTAATGTGGTCATGGGAAAGTATTTCGGAATGTGCATTGGACAAGAGGGAACGGCTGCAAGTTGCGCCAGGGGAGGTTTAGGTTGGAGATTAGGAGAAATTTCTTCTCGGAAAGGGTGGTCGGGCATTGGAACGGGTTGCCCAGGGAGGTAATGGAGTCACTGTCCCTGCGGGTGTTTAAGGAAAGGTTGGATGTGGTACTTAGGGACATGGTTTAGTGGGTAATAGGCGGTGGGGGGACGGTTGGACTAGATGATCCTTGAGGTCTCTTCCAATCTCTATGATTCTATGATTAAGGCTTTTCAAAAACATATCGTAGCAAACAAACATCTGCATGTCAGTTTGGTTGCTGCTTGTTTAATCTTCATACTGACCAGGTGAGGAAGACCCATACTTTTCTCTGCAACCTCAGGCAGCACCTCCAGGAACTTATTTCCTGCTTGCGTCCAAATCAAAGAGTACTCAGTTGAAACATATCTAACCTTGTAAATTCACTTAGCTATTACCAAAACTAGTCAAGCCCTGGTTTTTAATGCTCTATCTTTGATGTCCCCCACTCTCTTTTCTACCATTTGCAAACCAGATCTGATCCAACAGCTTACAAGCAGCAATACAATCAACCAAAACGAAACCAAACAAAAAAAAACAAAACCCAACACAACCAAATAAACACAAAAAGCACCCCAACATAATTAAATCAAATAAGTCCCTGCTTTCCTTTATCTGCTTTAGAAATCAAGGGACTAAACACAGTACGTAGAGTACTGTGCCGCCTTTTGATCGACAATTTTTCAGCAAAGTAAGTGTCAACTAAAGAAGACACTGATCAGCAGTGATGGACAACTGTGATGGCAGTCTGAATAACCTGAGCAGAGCTCAGCATAGAAGGAAGCATGGATGTCAGCGAGCACCGTGAGAAAATAGCACATAATATATTATCAGCAGCAACGTCTTTACAGGATTTCCCTCTGCTACCCTTGGAGACTTGCTCCCACCCACCTCACAAACAGCCAGCCCTCTATGCAACTGTGCTGGCAACTGTGAGGGACAAAAAACTCACCACCACCAAAACAAACCTTTGCAGGTACTTTGGAGGTTACTTTGCACAGGTTTTGGTTGGGGTTTTTTTGTTGTTTTTTTTTTTTTAATTTAAACCACATTTCCCTGATTTAAGTACAGCATGGCTCCACAAACAGCTGCACTGATACATCTGAAAGAGTATGTCAATGTTAACATCTAACCCTGAAGAAGTGAGCAAGGGCACAGTGAGAATTTAAGCCAACTTTGCCTGTGAAACTACACAAAATCTTCCACACCAGCAACAGCTTCCGATGTTTCTGCCCCAGGTGCTCATTGCCATCTTCACAGCACAAGCACATCGCCCCTGCAACACTGCCAACACAGTGCCTGTAGGACAGTATTTCAAAATGAATTAGGTACCATGTAAGAATAATCTACTTTTGCGGGGCTTGATCAGATCACTTCCTTATCCTGTTTCAGAGCACAGCTCCACAAATAGCAGTCCCATCGCAGTAATGGAGAAGGGAAGGGGAGCGCAGCAGGACACAGCGGTTCCTCCAGCGAGCTATCCCCTCAGCACGCCCGACTCCACAAGCCACCGCTTTGGAACAGCAAAGCAAAGAGGTTGCGAGAGCAACTGCCCCTTCTCAGGGCCATTCCTGAGGTAAAATACCCTCTATTCCTTCCTTATATTCACTTCAAAAGTTGAAAGAGGAAGGAGACAGTGCTGCTTCCCCCCCAGGGAAGGGCACAGCAACAGAGCCCAAGCGCCATTCCAGTCCAACCCTCTCCCCTGCTCAGCACAGTGTGTCCCGCTCCCTCCTCACAGACCTAGCTTTCCAAGGAGGCAACCACCCACCTGGGAACCCTCCCTTGTAACTGGACCAGGGACATTTCTTTCCCGAAGGAGGCACAGGAGGCTGGAAAGCTGAGCAGCATCCAGCAGCTCTTTGTCCCAACAGGCCCAGAAACATGCTCTGCTTGCAGAGTTACCGACCGATAGATCAGGCGTCAGGGGACAGGAACGATTTTTGCTGAAGAAGGGTTCTTCCACTTCCTGTCATGGAGGAAGACAGAGACAGGCCACCCAGGTCACCACAGCCTGCTCCAACCCTGTACCCACGCCATGCTCCACAGGCTGCAACCCTCACAGCACCGGCATTGCTTCCCCCCTCTAGCACCAAAATATGTTACTTAAAGAGTTCCTATTAAACAGACAAATATAGCAACCTTATCAAATTCAAGTTTTCCTTTTGTTTATTTTGCAGCTTGAAGGTTTCATGCCCCTCTTGCCTCCCGCTCCCCGCATGGCATTTAACTGACGGAACAACGCTGATGTGCGAAAAGCCGCTAAAAAAAACTGACGCAAACTTAAAATGGCATACCTCTGTTTCCGAAATAACACATTCGAAATAAAACAAGTCTAATGATCACCTTCAGTAGCTTCAACGGGTAGACTTGAAGGGTCACATCAAAACAAGGCAGTAAACTGATTTTTGAATTAGCTTGAATCGTCACCAACGCTATTTAAACAATTTTTGACAATGTTTTACATGGAAGAGTTTTTGTTCACTCCTTTTCTCCTACAATTTACTTGTCATATTTAGTCAGAAATTCTCGTAGTAACACTTCGTAATCATTAAATCCTTTATACGCTGCTTTCAAATTTGCTACAACTAGAACAAGCAAAAACACCTATTAAATACAGCATAACACATCCAGAGAAAAAGGCCCAATAACTAGGAACCAAAGACATCAGAGGCTTTCCCTACCCTGTTGATAGAGTAGCTGGTTTGTTTTCAAACAGGTTTGTGTTCCCTCTTGTGCTACATGAGGACAAACCAACAGCTGACCGTACTAACCAGCCAAAGAAATGTATCTTTCCATCTAAACTCCACCAGCTTTTACACCTTTCACCAGTTAAAAGGCAGGTACACATCTGTTACAGCTTCTAGTCCCCAGCCCAAACTCACACTGAACATTTGTAGCATTAGCTAACGTTCAAATTAATTTGAGAGCCATACTATGTACCTTCTGTAGAAGAGGCTGTACCTTAAGAACACACAAAGTACAATTAGCAGCCAGTAAAACCTGATGGCTCAGAGCTTCTGACCCAGCAGCAAGGGCTTTTGCTAGAAAAAGAAGTCCAACCTGACAAAATGGCCACAAATTCGGAGATCTAAGTCTTGACTTCCACCTTTAGGTCTAGTATTACACCATTAAACCATCACAAGCTTTTTTCCTTGATGTCGTTTTACACGTAAAGTATTAAAATGTATGTTTTCTACTATCTATGCCTCATTGTTTTGGCATTTCAAGTATCCTCAATACCTTGGCGTGTTTTGATCTGAATTATTTCACTGAGGTGAGGGATTTAAGATCAGAAGTGCCTGAAATCAAGGGCCCCAGAATTATTGATAGCTGGGATAATCTCAGAATTTGCCCAGAAAATCTTTAAAATGTGTATATAAACAATTATAGAAAGATAGATGGGCCACATATAAATAGGCAGGAAAGCAATATATCCTGTAGTTTAAAAGTACTAAAGAAGCAAATACCTCTACTACTAAAAGACAGCAGCATTAAGAACACTGTGTAGATGGAAATTTTTTTTCCATAGAAATATACAATCATTATGCAGAAAAATCATCAACTGATAACTGAACTGACCGCCTGGGAAGAAAGTACAATTTCTTTGAATAATACTTCATAAAACTGCAGAAGAGAAAATACTATTACATTCCTCTTATAAGTTTAAATAGAAAGAAGATAAAATATATGCTGCAAGCCATTCTGATACCACAGTTTCAAGGGAAACCTTGCTTAACTTCAGAAAATCTTTTAAAGCATAAAGAGAATTCAGTTTATAGCTAGAAAGCATGATCAGCTTATTCAGCGTGATAGCCTGTACATGACAGGTAATGAACGATGTATGTCATGAGCACTAACAGGGAGAGAGATTCATGAGGTTACAACATATGAACAAGGCTGTGATTATAGTAAGCAGAGCTAGATCTGAAAAACAAGCCAGTTTATTATTTCAAAATGTCAGAAGTCAGAAGTAAGGCTTCCTGTGCAACTGAAGAATGCTGCAGATTTTTTTCTTCTGGATTTTAAGAATCTGGGGGTATGGTACGTGCAGGTTTGTGATTTATTTTATAAATGAGATTCAGCGAAGTATATGTATATATATGTATGTGTATGTATATGTATCGCTGTCTAGTACTATAGGTAACAAACATGTAACTTCTCACTTGAAAATCAAAAATAGTAAAAAGCATGTGTTTTCAATTTTCCTGATACCAGCCGTGCAATTCAGAAATGAGGAAATTAAAATATTTTTTTTTAGTACGAAATATTGATAAAGGAGACTTTGCATCTTGTTTCCAACAAAATTGCTTGCAAAATACAAAGTTCAAGATTCTTAGCACTGAAAACATTCCCAAATCCAAAACCTCTAAAGAAAATCCATTAAAAAAAGACAGCACTGAAACCATCTAATGAAAAATAGAACTGATGTCATTTCAATCTGCTTTAGCGTTTTCAACTTTTGTTCTGCTCGTAACTTGAACTCTGCGAGGTTTCACTCTGTTCCTTGTTTCTCTGCCTGTTCTTTCCAAGAATAGTGCTTCCTGCTTGAAGTAAACACAAGTCGCTCACCTGACTTCTCCCTGAGCCCAAAATATGGCAAACTTATTTCCTCTCTTTCAGATTTTTTTTCTTGTATACTCCTTATTGTATACTATTGTTACCACAAATGTTCCATGTATTGTTCTTTGAGGAAAACTATTTGTACAACAGACTTCTACAAATATCAGCGACATCACATTACCGACATACCAACTGCTTCTGCTAGAAATGAATACATAAATATTTAACTGCTATGCTCATACTTCTACAGTGATGTCATTTTCCATGCACACAATACTTTATGAGATGTATCCCATGAATGAAAGTGATCAAAACGTGCTTAGTAAAATGCCAGAGTAGGCCAAAATCAGCAAATGCTTAACAAACGTAAAAGCACGTGTCTTGCCACACAGAAAACATACGGTGCACAAACGCCAACAGAATGGAGGGACATACTTTACTGTTTCGCCTAGCTGTGGCAGAAAAACACAGAAGTAGCATTTATTTGGTAACATAGTCTGATTGTAGAAAGCTCACAGGGACAAGAAAAAGTGGCTTTTGAGTGGATTTAACCAATCAAACCCAGACTCTTGCTCCTGATTTAAAACAGCAAGACTGTGACTTGAAGGTTCCTATATAGGATCCTGCATCCTACATATAAAGCATTTGAAGGTTGCTATATAAATAGACTTTTCATTAAAAAAAAAAAATTCACTGGGAGGAAAAATAAATGCAAGACTGAAAAATTCATAATTCAGGACACTCAAAGTTATATTCACAGTTTAACCAAAAGAGAAAATGAATGTGCTAGCACTTTACATGAATACCTATTTTGGCTACACGCTCTCTGAGCCAACAGCCTGTCAGAGGTACCCGACACACATCAGCAAGCTGGCAAAGCAAATACCCATCACCAACAATTGCTGGTCAATACACAGATGCTACTCGTCCATTCTGACACAACAACAATTAAAGCAGTAGTGAGACCGTATTTTTCCATACAGAGGAAAAGGGGAGGGGGGAACGCCACACAACAAAAATGCAACTCTTCCACCTTGGTTAACAAGAGGGTATATTCTGCCAAGCCTACCCTGTAGTCCGTAAGGACTGGAGGTTGAAACAGAACCGAAGGATTTCAGGACAAAAGACAGAGAAAAGAAGATGAATCATTCACCAAGCAAGGATGAGCAGCACCAGTCTGTATCACTGACAACTTCAAACCCTGAAACAAGGTCAACAGTAACAAGAATACAAAACCATTTATGATAATTCTCACACTGAAGTCCATCTTTGGTACCAGTTTAACTTTTACATTTGTTCAGGACAGCACCAAGGCAAAGAGAGACACACAGGCACCAGTACTCTCAGCATTACATTAATAAACATTTAGGTACCTGTCTCCTAGATTGGTACAGACATCTAGGTTCTCTTCAAAGAAATAAAATAACAGTAACAAAGTCAGAGCTTAGACAGAGCTCCCATATCTTTACCTGTAGGAGTTCAAAACCTCGCCACTCGCACTAATCTGCTTTGCCCCTCTGCCAGAATTCGCTTTGCTATCCACCTCCACAGCAGCCAGATGGCTGCGACACACGTATCCCATCCTAATCACTCCCAGCACCCTCAAAGAGAAGCTCACACCAAAACATCAGACCATAACCTGGGACAAGTGAGATACTGATGGAAACATCCTGTCACAGGGTGTTCATAATGTCTTAAAACCACAACAATCAAGTCCACCAGAACTTGCCGGAGTCTTCCTCGGTGGAGAACTGACTAGCAAAGTCAAAAGGAAACACTAGAAAGAGCAACAGATCTCCATTGTCACATTGCTCCCTGCTTGGGAACTGGACTTACTAATTCTTTTATGGGGGATAAAATGCAAGAGAGAGTCCTAGAACCGAGCTTTGGAACCCACATACTTCCAATGGAAATGCTACAACCGCAGAACTAGAGTGCCAGGGAACAGTTTCACAGCCATCGCTGGGGCTTCAGCAGCGACACCGGGGCTTCATTTCCTCTGAAGCCTGAACAGAAACCAAGGCATTATTTTTGAGGTTTCTCTGAACTCAAACCAAACCTTAATTGTACAGTAATGGAATTAAACTGAATCAACAAAGGTGTTGGGTTATCTGGCACATTTTGAAAATCACAGTTTTGAAGACAGATTTCGGTTGCTGTATGCACTTTACTATTACTGATTACTATTCATGCCAAACCCTAACCAGGCCAGTCATACTGACTGTAATTGACAGCGAAGATTACAAATCAGTTTTATTAAAAAAGCAGGTGCTAATTTAAGAACAAAACTAATACTTTCACACATTGTATCAGCCAACTCTTACCAGTTTTATAGGATTGTATTTCACATAAAGGAAATTTAAACCATTCCAAAGAATGAGCTCGAATTCATGTTCTGTAATTTTTATTGATACTGAAGGAAAGTTTAAGAATTGATTTATGCTACTTACAGGGGAAAAAAATGAGAGGCAGAAAAAGGAAAATAAGTTTGGCCATCCAAGGAAAGCATAGACTAAGATTTATAGCTGTGCTCTGACACGCCAAATGCAGGTACTCAGACTGCGACTACTGGCACAGTCGCATGGAAGAAACAGAGCAAGAACAATTCTGCATTTCAGTCATTTTAAAGTATTTGCAAAGATACAGCCAGAGCCTATAGTATTGTCCACTTCCTACAAAACAGTATTTTCAGTTCTAAGGACAAAGGAATTGTTGAATGGAATAATAAAAACTATGCTGAAGTATTTAATTTGCTCATCTACTAACCCAGAATTCTTCCATCCTGAAAAAGCCGTAACGTTTCAGCAAAAACATAGCTTTACTGAACCAGGTTTGGACTGTGGCAGTTCTCCTTGAGCAAGGGCCAAGCAGGTTGTTCTTCACAATCAAAATGCTAAGTGAGAGTAGTATTTTCCCTTCCTGGGTAATAAACATCATGCCAGTAGCATTCCCTATTTCTTATCGGTACAGCAAACTAAAAAAACAGTGCATGTGCATTTTAGTTCAAGCTTTGCCCATGTATAAGACAACATTAAGCTAGGTGATGTAATTCCTTAGAAAACAAAGCAAAACTCAGTAAAACAAAAAAAGGACATTTATGCCCATTTATTTGATAAAACATAAGACTTCAAACAGAAGGTTCTTTACCTTTCAATCAGAAAAATCCACCGCAACCAGGAGAAAGGGGAAGTGGGCTTAAACACTTCAGCGTGAATACCTCTGTAGTTATAGTATCAACATGACCAGAAATTCCCCCCAATTAGAATTTTTTAAAATCCGTTACGCTACGCAATTTCTCTTCAAAGTGGCACATCTGCAACACATAATCATGAAACAAAGTTCGCAAAGAAGTTCTATTACAAATTTTGCTTGAAATAACACAAGACAAAAAGGAAAGATTATTTCCACCAGCCTGCTTACTGATCATGCAATTCCTGCTGTAAGCGTCCTAAGGCTAATTCACCCTCCCTAGACACCCTACGGATGGTAACAGGCGTTAGAAGCATCTGCACCGCCTAACCGCAGTGTCCTGCCGTACACCGTCAAGGCACAGCCGGCCTTTTGGGGGGCGAGTGGGCTCCCTCCCTGCTCGGCCCGGCCGGTGCGGGAGGGCAGGGAGCCGCCAGTGCCGCCCTCCGCGCACCAGGAAATAGCTGGGAGCTATTCCTAACGCTCGGCCAGCAACTTTCCACAGCGCACCACGGAACGGTATTTAAAAAATTAATAAAAACCCCAAACCAAACACCGTTTCAAACCCTGGGAGAAGCCGGTATTTCTCAGGAAGGCAAGGAGGGCGACAGCAGCAACGCCGCCAACGCGGCGGCCACTACTCGGGCACTTCACGGAGGGGACGAGGTGGACATTATTTCTGACCTATTTTCGGTGCCGCCTCAGAGCGATAAACAATCAACAACGGCGGCAAAACGCTGTTGGAGCAGAAACTTCCCCGGCCACAAGCCGCTCCCGGCGGTCGCAAGCCGCCCC